>NW_022261605.1:95527-106670 GCF_009602425.1 Actinia tenebrosa
GGGTATGGATGGTTGGCAGTACACAAAATACCTTCCTCAGAGCCTTCCCACTATTCAATTCAATCCTCCTCCATGGGGGGGGGGGGGTATGGATATCTCCTGGAGCAACTCATTCAGTATAATTTTTGGTGATAATTTATTTCTTGATCAGACAAAGATGTGATTGACGTGATAGGAGACCAAGGCCAGTCCCGTAAAACAGCAACACCTACTACTTCACTGTTCAACATAAAGGTACTGTAAAATAACAACAGAATATTTATTTCCCTCAGAGCTGTTAGTCGGTAAATTAATCTGATGCATTTACCACTCCTGGGAGGACCTTGTAATGCCTAACAGGCCGTGCGGCCCAATTGTCCCCTTCACAGTTCCCTGCGCCATCTTGAAAGGTAGCTGTGTCTTTGCATCAAGCGAGACGAATGGTGTCCTTGCAATGATAGAGACCTTTTTTAACACCTTGGACAATTATTCACATTTCTCTATCACTGCAAGCTCACCGTTTGTCTCGCTTTGATGCAAAGGCACGGCTACCTTTCAAGATGGTGCAGGGAACCGTGAAGGGAACTATTGATATGGCAGCCGGTGCAGTAGATCAAATTAGAATTTAGAAGTTGATTTTTGTGGAAGAAGGAAAGACCAGAGAACCTGGAGAAAACCCTCAAAGTACAGGCCTGGTTGTACGAAGCCTGGATAGCACTATCCAACGGATAATATCCTTATCCAGTGGATAAGTCAATGCTGTTTTCCAATAAATTTATCCACTGGATAAGATTTATCTGTCAGATAGCGCTATCCAGGCTTCGTACAACCGCCTCCAGCAGAGAACCAACAAACAATTCTACTCACATATGACACCGAGCATTACAGTGCTTGAACCCAGGTTGTATTGATGAAAGGCAGGGCATTAGCAGTACACACCACTCAAGCTTCCCCGTTTTAAGGGATGGTATTAAACTTTATTGAAGCAAACACATGTTAACTTTGGCAAAAATAACAGACATCCTGATAACGCACATCCAGTCAAAATTATGTAAAGATGTCAAGATTGCAATGTGTCAAGATTTTTGGTTCTTCAAACAAAAATATTTTGACACAGGTCCCAGTTGTTCAAAGCCCGATTAGTGGGCCCGATTAGTCCAGCTTTGAACAACCCGGCTCGGGTAACTTTATTTCTGTTTTCTGATGGCACTCGCTACGCTCAACAACAAAACAACAACTTAAAACTAAGGCATTCATTGTAACACAAATTTGTCATATTTTAAATATTGAAACTGTGAGCTAAGCTCAAGCTATCCATGTCTGTATCCTTACAACTGGTTGATAATGGACTGTCAATAGAGTAACAGGGGATATCTACCAACCACAACCAGCAGTCAGATATTATATCTTATCAATAATCTTTTGTAGAATCAAGATCCAGTAAAAGAGGCTGAAGTTGACAGTGATTTGTTGAATGAGGAGTTCCCAGGATTCAGGTAATCATTGAACTTTGGCCTGAAAACGTTAAGCTAATTTACTTGAAAAGGCAAAAGAGTAATACATGCTTGCAACAGTTATTGTGTAAAAAGTTGCCAGTAAATTATCACATTAGATAGAGATTTTGTTTGTAAATAAGGACTCCCTCAAAGTGAATGGTAATACTCAGGTTTTCCATCCACGGCAACTTTATTTAGTATAGACATATTTTAGAGAGGTAGAGAGGGTGTCACTTACCTGCTGCAACTCAAAACTCATGGCTCTCTAATCCCCTCCCCTCCCCCCCACATCCTCTTGGTAGTGTATTTTCAGTGCGCTTGATAGTAAATAGGTTAGCTTATCAATAAATGTGTTGCCATTTTTAAAGTTTAGTACGACATTTGCCTTTTGGAAAAAAAAACTCAGCTGTATCAAAGAAAGTAATCCTCATTCTGTAAAAACGTAAGCCCCAAAGTAGCCACGTGTGACAAGTTCATGTGACTTACCGATAATCTGAAAATGGTTTTTGGCCCTTCCACTCCCCCCCCCCTCCCCCAAGGCAAAATCCTGGCTAAAAAAATGTGGGAAAAAAAAGAAAAAAATCCTAAAATAAGTATGATATCTAATACCAGGAAACCAGATGAATTGAATTATAAAAACATTGAAGTTGTGAGGAAGAAGGGTGAGCGAGCAAAACTTGGTGGATTCTCCTGTCGTGATTGTGAACAGGTGAGTGATTGATGGTAATCACAGTTACTGAATATGAAGATCCAGGAACTATCTATAACTTTCAATATACCCTCCTCAGATCCTCCCCACCCCTTGGAAATTCCAATCCCCCTCCATGGGGGAGGTATGGATATTTTCTGTAACTACACAATATACCCTCCTCAGACCCTCCCCACCCCTTGGAAATTCCAATCCCCCTCCATGGGTGAGGTATGGATATTTTATGGTACTACATAATATACCCTCCTCAGACCCTCCCCACCCCTTGGAAATTCCAATCCCCCTCCATGGGGGAGGTATAGATATTTTCTGKAACTACACAATATACCCTCCTAAGACCCTCCCCACCCCTTGGAAATTCCAATCCCCCTCCATGGGGGAGGTATGGATATTTTATGGTACTACATAATATACCCTCCTCAGACCCTCCCTACCCCTTGGAAATTCCAATCCCCCTCCATGGGGGAGGTATGGATATTGTATTGTAATTTGTTCCAATCATTAACAATCTATAATGAAATTCTTTCCTCAGTACTACGGTGAAATGACAGAAGAAGAGCGTAAGAAGAAGCTTAAATATTGCTCACGTCACCGAGCTAAATGCTCCCCACCCCCCTCTACCCCCCCTGGATTCTGGAATCTTAGTTTTCCTAGCACACAAGAGGTCATTGAAGGAGGAATGATGGTGGTGGGGGATGATGTTCCTGTACAAAAGCCAAGAAGACCAAGGAAAAAACACATGTTAAAATCAATACCTAAAAAGGCATGACAAACCATAGAATGGTGTATTTAAAGTGCATATGACACGAAAACATTTTAATCTTAAAAATGTGTAGTCTATTGGCATTAATAAGAATATCACGGTTAATTTTGTTTCAAAAACGTATTTCTCTAGAAATTCAAGAAAATTTAGCACAAGTTGTGACGTCATTTTGTTTACAAGTCTCCAGATCTAGTTGCAAATACACAAAATATGTTTGAATGTAGAATCTTAATTTCAGGTAGTACACTTTTCAGTTTCCCAACATTTGGAGAGTACTACGTAAGCTATCAAATGAAGCTTTTGTTGTTATTTTATATGAATTACAATTTATATTTAGTGCATTACTACTGAATCTAGAGGACGTGTCAACAAAATGACGTCACAAATTGGGCTTAATTTTCTCAAATATCTCAAGAAATAAGCTTTTGAAACAAATTTCATTACGATATATTTATTATTACTAACAAACTATACATTTTAAGCGATGAAATGTTTTTGTGTCATATACACTTTAAAGTGCATAACATCCTTCTAACACAGCACAGCATTAACATATGGCGTGGAAAAACCTTTGTAACTTGAAGAAGCCGATTTCAAACTATGAAATTTTTTCGGGTTATTCAACATCCTACCTCATGTAGAATCATAATACTTTGAATAGAATATTGTCAGAAAGGTGATAACGTTCACCGAATCCAAACCAACATAGGAAAAGTTCCTTTGTTTCTTGGTCGCCTCACATTTGAATGCTACCAGACCATCAAACAAAGAAATAATGCTCAAGGGAAAGACCAGGTCTGAAATGGGAAAATATTGCACACAAAGCAGAGTGATTTGACTTAATGACCCATGAAACAAACATTCTCGGGAACCCAAGGTTAAAATTCTGCCGTTCCTTTCTCACTTCCAGAAAAAATACCCCTGGGCACAAATTCTTTTAAACTTATTCCAGAAGTCCAAATTAATTTCTTTTCTGATTGGTCCACATCAGTGGATTGACCGTAAGCATCAAGTATAAGTAAACAAACGTGATGGCGTCATTTTGATTCGACTTGACATTCAGAGCAAGATCTAACAGACTTTGTGCCCATGGGTGTTTTTTTCTGGGAGTGAGAAACGAGTGACAGAACGTTACCCCTGGGTTGAAACGGAAAAATGTAAAATGAATGAATAATTTTAAAAATATCTTAATAAGTGCCTAGTCATTCTAGTGGCTTTGCACTAATTGGGGGACACTTTTCACTTAAACAAGCTACCACTACATTCAATATCCTTAATTTCACAGGTTAGAGTAAAACCACTCCAAAATTCACTATTCTCACTTCTCTTACATAATCCATACGTGGAGTACTGTCTGAAGTACATTCTGAAGTACTGTCTGATTTAAACCGCCACCCGGTTAGCTCAGTTGGTAAGAGCGTCGGTCTGTTGTGCGGGAGGTCATGGTTCAAGCCTCGGCCGGACCACACTCAGGGTCTTAAAATAACTGAGAAGGTGCTGCATTTGTAATTACAACTGCAAATGGTTAGACCTTCACATGGCTCAGATGATCACGTTAATGGCGGTCCGTCTCTAATTAACTAGAGACGTTAACAGAGGACCACGAGTTTATCAGTCGAATTACTGTCAAGTGTTATCCTCTAGAAACAAAGTTAATTATTATTATTGTTATGAAGGTATATATGAAGATAAACTAAGGTTATTTTTGTAATATATTGTTTTCTTGTTTTAGATATGTAAATACCAACCATTTCAAAACGTTTTTACAAAACTATTGTGCACAATATTAGTAAAGGAATTTAACCTGTGATATATAGAGATATAACTTCATGGAAAGTGTGAGTTTACAGTTTTTATGCACAAGTTGTGAAGTATCATGGAATGAGTGAGTTAGTCTTCAAGCAAGTGAGTTTTATAATCGGAAATAACGAGTGAAGAAAAGCTGTATGAATAATGCACATAATGATGAGCTACCTTCCCAAACAAACACTGAATATAGAGACATTTTTTCCTTTAATTTTATTATGATTGACATCTGTCGTTAATAATGACAGATGTTACCATTGGCAACAGACATACTCTAACTTGTTGCTTTTGGCAACAGATATGCTCTCAATTGTTACCATTGGCAACAGATATGCTGATGTACTTGAAAATATTTGTAAATACCAACTCCTTATTCCTTCAGAAGTTCACTTGATTTAGCTCTTGAGTCACTTTTGAATCGCGTAACTCACTTCACCCCAAGCTAGTATGTATATACACAAATACATAGCTATTATATATACATATACATATACATATACGAATAGTATATTAATATGATGCACATCATTATTTTCTAGTATTCATTTATTCTTTCCAAGCCTCTGGTTGTGTCTTGCAATCATATCCTTTAGTTCCTGATCGTCACTGTCTGATGCAAATCTCTTCGGCATCTGTGGTGCAGCGAAACATGACCGCCTTTTTTGTTTATTTTGTGCCGCAACACCTACACTCTTGGTTAACCCAGACGATTGCATACTAGATCCTGGGTCTGCAACACATGATCTTCGTTTATTTTTCAGACCAGGTTGAACATCTTGTGTGGTAGCGTTGCTCTTCAAATCAGAAATAGAGCTCTTAGAGGTAATGTTTTCAGCAGGTGCCGCAGTACATGTACTAGTTGATGCTTTTCTTCCACTTTCAACAACATTGCTTCTCTTTGCAGTTCCATATAATGTCTCTTGCTTTTTTGGATCGGCAATGCATGACCTGCGCTGTTGTTTTAGCTTCGTATTGACTTTTATTTCATTGTGTGTTGTACTAGAGGAGTGCCTCTTTTTTCCAACTGTTGTACTTGAAGGAACTGATCTTCTGCTTTTATTCTTTGCAGTACTTGGCTTCTCAGGTTCATCTGACTGTTGAGTAGTAGAAAATGTGTGAATCAATGTGCAGTTTGATTAGATTATTAAAGTTTGTATGGTTGATGTTAATCAGCAGCAGAAAGTCCTTCAATGGGGCAGAAATAAATGGTTTATTTCTTTAATATTGAAGAAATAGAAAACACACACCAGTGCTGTGTGTAGTCTGTTATAAAGCAAGCAGACTTGGCAAAACAGAAGAGAAGTGTTAGGAGAAGCATGATTGGCAAAACACAAGGGAAGTGTTAGGAGAAGCATGATTGGCAAAACACAAGAGAACAGTTAGGAGAAGCATGATTGGCAAAACACAAGAGAAGTGTTAGGAGAAGCATGACGTGTAGTGGAATGCTTCCATCTCAACACTTCTCAAGTGTTCTTCTAATTAACTACACACAGCACAGCAAGAAATTTTTAAGAATAGGTTTTATAAAATACAAATAAGAGTAGCCATTATTTTGGATATGAATGACAAAATAGAAAGTGTGTGTGTGTGCTGTGTGCTCTCATAATGCATGCTCTCTCATCCAATCACAACACTAGATTCATAGCAGGTATTTTAACAGTATTATAACAGATACTTTGTAAACTAGGAGTCACTATACATGTATACAATTACCTTGGTTGGGGCAGCGCAGAACGATGGGTTAACAGTCCTAATCCTCCGTCCATTAGAATCATATTTACATTTAGACGCCATTATTCTCTGGTTATGTAGCTTTAGGAGAGCTTCAGCAGTCATTTCTGTGTTCGTTTCAGGTTTACTTTCTACACCCTTTAAACTTGGATTTACAAAAGCCATTTCTTCTTGAATCACAACTAAGTTGTTTGCATCTGCAGAAGAACTTGTACTTATCTGATCTTGTGTGACAAAGACCTCAGAATTATCACCTGTCTTTTTATCTACTTCAGCACCAACCACCGTTGCTACAGATCTTCTTTGTATTCGTCTTCCATTGCAATCATATTTATTTCTGGATGCCATTACTTTTTGATTGTGTTGTTTGAGAAGTTCTTCCACACTCACTGGGCTTTGGTCATTCTTTGTTGTATCAGTACTATTAGCGTCAATGTTCTGTCTTTCAGGATTTGATAACTGCTTATTGATATTCAAATTGTCTGTAGCAGGGCTCTTATTCTGTATCATATTTAATTCTGGCACAGAACTATGTGGAGATTGGTCGTCTGACGATGATGTAGTTGTACCTCTTAAGGGTAAATGTAAAGGGATTTCCTGATTCTGAAAGAAAAATATATATAAACGTATATATATTCATGAGGGAAAGTGAGTGGACATGCCTGGGGTATTAATGTAAAGAAAAGTGAAATTTCTTCAGCCATAAACGTTTAATATCCATATATAATTATATGAAGGAATGAAAGAACGAAGGAATACTTATACAGAACTGTATAAAAGTTGTTTTATGAATTGAGAGAATATGGTTGCAAGGAAATGAAATGGGAAAAAGGAAGAACAAAGAAAAAGGAAGGATGAAAGGAAGGAAAGAGGGAGGCAGGGAAAGAGAGGAAGATAGTACTGTAGGATTGGGTGAATTAATCAATATTTATTTTGCAAACAAGTTACAGTACATAAAGCTTGACCAAGGTCTACAGTGCGAAGCCCAAAACTATGACCACTGATAATGCATTCCCACACTTTCCTCTCAGCATTCTACCAATCAGCATTGCAGGATTTGTTTTATATTATCTCCGATCTAAATTCTAATTTGAGGATAGCAAGACAAAAGTAAGCAAACATTATTAATGATCGCAGTTTTGAGCAATCTCGTACCCAGAGCCTGCCTTTCTTCTGGCCTGAGGTGAAGAACGAGGGCTCTGGCATAATAATTTTTTTGACACGTACAGTTTTCTGGAAGTGAAATATAATCAATGGAAGTCATGCTTTAAAACAAAGTTCTGTGTTTACTTAATAAAATAAAAATTGAAAATATCGGGAACATATATTTTTTTATTGGCAAGTCTTTTAACGTATGCACTCTTATACCAGAAGTCCAAGAAATCCTGGTCTCAAAAAATGGATTATGCCAGAGCCCTTGTTCTTTGCAGTAGGCCAGAAGAAACGCAGGCTCTGGGTACGAGATTGAGTTTTGAGCTTTGTGCAGTAATATTCACCTGTACATTATGATTGCAAGGTATTGTAGGTAGGATTCTCCTCTTATAGTTTGTCCCAGATGCTTTGTTTACTGCCTTAGCCAACAGAGTGTTCTTGGGAGAGTTAGTGGATGGAGACATTAATGGACCACGTAAAGGTGAATACAATAACGCTGTTTTGGGTGATATGTCTGTCTCTACGTTTGTCCCTGAGAGCAACGAATTTTGATTTTTAAATTTATTGATTTCATATGCATTATTTATTGGAGGTTTAAAAATAAGGTGCATTATTGTCTAGCCTGGGCATAAACACCACATACTGTAAGACATGATGAACAAAATGTTTGTACACAAGCTACATGTAGAACACAATGCACCTTACTTGTTGACCTCAGAAATGGTCATCAAGTAGCTCTAGACTCCTTGTGATCCAATTGTCTAAATACTGACTATTGACTATTTCTATACAGATATATGTTGCATAGCATACATTGAAACTAACGAAGTTCTCTAGAGGTGGTGGGTACCAGGAATTCCCCCCCCAAGATTACAATCCTTTTTATAGTTCTGTTCAGTGACCGCAAATAATATTTTCCAGTCGAGACTGGAGTTTCCATATATTGCAACTCCTGCCTTGGACTGTAACTATTATTCTTGGTCACTGAACGGAACTGTAAAATGGAGTATTGTTTTGATCTCATGCCTTGATATGGAGAAGGTAAGACGTGATAAAGATCTAGAGTGTTTTGAATTGGCAAAGATATGCCTGGTAGGGGAAGATGACTGTTTGGAGAAAATTTCATTTTTTGGTGGGGACTACAGACATTGGAGTACCTATAAAGCACAATTGGTGGTTTTCACAGCAGCCATTTTGGATGAATTTGACAAAAGATTTGTCATTAGTCTCTTGTTATGTCATTCAACATGGCCACCGTGTCTTTTGTTATTTCATTCTCTTGGGAATAATTGAAAACCAGCAATTTATAACTATACAGAGCTAAAGCAGGCTTACCTGGTCTAGCGGAAGGAGAATTAACGCCCCAAGGTGGCGTGCAATTAGTATCATCACTAAAATCATTTCTTGAATTCTTATCGATCTGTCCACCGGATTTCTGTTCTTTGTTTTTTAATCCCTCGGATGAATTTCGACGCTTCAACCTCGTCGTATCTGGGAGTTTTCTTCGCCTTTGACCGTTTTCTCCCCTTCTTAACTGTACTGTCTTTCTAACTCCAAGGGATTTTTTGCACTTTTTATTTTGATCGGTTTTTTTCGACCCCATTGTCTTCTTCTTATTGTCAGTTTGGATTTCATTGATCTCGATAAGCGGTTTGAGTTCTTGAATATTTTTCTCTTTATCTTTTGGTTCGTGGAGAGGATGCTCTCGCTCAAACCAAGAATCATCCAAGCTTGATCAAATAAACACGATAAAACATCAAGATAACAACTTAAAAATGATAAACAATTTTTCAAAGTCGCCTACCATTCCTCTTCGTCGCCATTTTCTTCTTGAGCAAAGTCATACCACTTCGGGCATTCAAACTCATAATTCGGATCAACATCCATGTTTATAGACAACAAAAATAGCTCAAAATCATTAAGCATGTACTAAAGTACTGATATGGTGAATAAAGGAGTGGTTTTGAACCATTCTAAGGTCATTTTTTGGCTTTTAAAGTCAAGCATATATTTTTCGATTCGTTTTTGTTTCGAAAATTGGCGCTCATCGGTCTGAGAGTCTGGAACTAGCATGTAAACGAGGCTGACGGCGGCCATCTTGAAAAACGTGAAGTCTTCGTTTCTTTTTTTTTTTTAAAGAAAACTCTTCAATCTTCTTCAAAAATGTCTTTATTAAACAAAAAAAGAAAGCCTTTTATAGGTGTATCGGCACCTCTTGGATACGTACCAGGTCTTGGTAGGGGGTGAGTGTTCAAATTTGCACTTCAAATGCACACATTTTTGAAAGTCGTAAACTTTGTTCTGTGAAATTCTTTAGTATTTCTAAATGCTTTGCGTATCTTTAGTCACTATTACCAAAATAAATGGGAAATAATATAAGAATATAAGGAATTTAGATGAGTATTCTTTACATATGGTTTTGTTTTGGTCATATTCAGAGCTACCGGTTTTACGACTCGTTCTGATATTGGTCCAGCCAGAGAAGCTACAGATATCAGGTATTTAAGCTTATATATTTTTTTCCTTGTTAAATTAATGGAATAAGTTATTATACAGAATACTGGTCTTTAAAGGTATTCTAAGTCCAGATTTTTGGTTTATGAGGCATGAAATTGAAGCTGGTGCTGACAGCCTTGACTAAACAATGACACCTACAGCCCATATGTACGCTTGAAATATTCTTAATACCTCTATTAGTCAAACATTGCTCCATATTAATTTTGATTTGCTAAACACAGTCTTGTTAGTCACTTGCCTCTCAGCTCTGGGGTCTCATGTTTGATTCCTGGACTCTGTATCACATGAGTAGAGTGTGTAGAGGCTCTTCCTTGATTTGAGGGATTTTCTTTGGGTCCTCTGGTCTTCTTCCTTTCGCAAAACCTAATTCCAATGCAAATAGAGTGTTGTGATCCGCCAAGAAGTTGTTCCAGGCTTGGATCTATAAGTTAGTCATGTCCTGACTTAGATCAGCCCAGAGGTTGTTTCAGGGTTCTATCTGTGAGTTAGCCATGCCCTGACTTAGATCAGCCCAGAGGTTGTTTCAGGTTTGATCTGTGAGTTATCCATGCCCTGACTTAGATCAGCCCAGAGGTTGTTTCAGGGTTTGATCTGTGAGTTAGCCATGCCCTGACTTAGATCAGCCCAGAGATTGTTTCAGGGTTCAATCTGTGAGTTAGCCATGCCCTGACTTAGATCAGCCCAGAGGTTGTTTCAGGTTTGATCTGTGAGTTAGCCATGCCCTGACTTAGATCAGTCCAGAGGTCGTTTCAGGGTTCAATATGTGAGTTAGTCATGCCCTGACTTAGATCAGCCCAGAGGTTGTTTCAGGGTTTGATCTGTGAGTTAACCATGCCCTGACTTAGATCAGCCCAGAGGTTGTTTCAGGGTTCGATCTGTGAGTTAGCCATGCCTAGATCAGCCCAGAGGTTGTTTCACAGGGTTTGATCTGTGAGTTAGCCATGCCCTGACTTAGATCAGCCCAGAGGTTGTTTCAGGGTTCAATCTGTG
>NW_022261606.1:13892-24158 GCF_009602425.1 Actinia tenebrosa
TTTCTAATTTCCGCTGTTGCTATTTATTATTTATATTGTAAAATAGACGTAAGCCCCCTTGTTAAGTCTCGTTGCTTTTGGGGCAAATGTTATGATAAATATGTTTAAATAATAATAATAAAAAAAATGTACCATAACTCAAACCATCAAACCTGGTTTCAACATGCATGGAGTATTTCAGTTGGTCGAGCTTGCAAAAACACTGATAAAGTAGTTCTGATGAATAACTCAATTTGGAACTGCAATTCCAGTTCCGGTCCGGCTTTTGGCATACGTAATTATGTTGTTGTTCGAGCGTAAACGTGCACATTTGCACGGGCATTGTATAGATCGCTTTAAAACCAAAATGCTTCATTTAAAACGTAAATACGGGCTAGTATTTGCTCCAGACCTGTCGCAATTGCCTTACATTTAATAATTTATTGATATTTTTTAATTAATCGCCATTTTTTAGAAGAAAAATCACAGGTTTCCCATCCTCTGTTTTTGTTTACTGGGCTTCCTGTGTCGCGAACTAATGCCATCTAAGTAAATCTCAGTAGAGTTTGAAAATCGCCCCTGAGAATATCCCATAACTTCAAATCTTAAAAATAAATGTTCGAAAATAAATGATAGATAGTTGTTGAAGCTTTTTGAGTGGTATTTTGAGACGATTTTGGGTGTTTTAGGCTTTTTTTAAGGCTCCCGTTTCGAATGCCATTTGCCAATGACGACAAGGTAAAATGGGCTTACAATAAACCACGAAACGAAACGAAACGACAAAATAAAAATGTGAAACGAGGATTTCGCATTTTAAAGATCTGTTTCGCATTTTACAGATGTGTAAAATGCGAAACGACAGACTGTAACCTGAGGCTTTGCGATCCCATGTTTAACTGTAAGCTTACTCACGAAATTGGATGAAAACTGTGTAGCTCCATGTCTTAGCTAATTAGAGATTCCTTTGAATCTCAGTGGGAAAAACAGTGTAAACTTTCCTAGAACCAAAAGCCACAAATTTATAAACTATTTATAAACGCCATTTTGAATGCACAGGGACCCCAATCGAATCATTAGAGGATGCTACGTCAGGTTGCCAGGGCAACTTGCGTTGCCAGGACCAGTTAATGAGCTAAATTATTGCTAAAGTATGCGTCCAGGTCGTCTCGGTCAATGGGTATTTCATCTACGCCGTCTTCTTTGATTTATTACTCGAGTGATTATAATTTCCTCTTTGCTTTTACGAAACTTCAACGGTTTGTTCGCCGCAAGTTCACATCTTGATGAATTGGGACTTCAAAGTGAAATGGATTAGCGACCTTTCAGCCTGATAATACTGTAGCTTCAAAAACTCCTCAAATCTACAATTATTTCAAAAACGATTTCATCACAGCAGAAGAATAATTTACTCTGATAACTCTGTAAGTTCTGATTTTCAAAAAGTATTTAGTGTTATCACTCATTAATAATTCATGAGGAAAACACAATAGAAATCACGACCACCGTGAAGAGTTCTGTAAATCAGAAACAGAATCCTGTTCATTTGCATAAACTTTAACTTGGATTTTCTTGGACAGATTCACTTTAATTTTGAAAATTTTAGTGAAACACAAAGGAACCAACATAGACGTTTGATAAGCAATCTACAGTATTTGTGTCCATGGTGTATCCAATATGCAAACTCTTGGCTACGCCTCGAGTTTGTATATCGGATGCAACACTGCCACTCATACTGTATATATTACTAAATTTGCAATTCCAGTAAATATTTGAATTCTTGAAAGCGAAATAATTTAAATTGTTGATTGATCGACCTCGTACTTTTAGTGCTTCATTGTTGTTGTTGTTTTGCTTGTTTTGTATTAACATCCTGTTCTTTGCCTTTATCAGGGTTCCGACTCATATCAAAAATTAAAATTCCCTGACTTTTCACTGACTTTTCCCTGACCAAAAGTAATTTTTCCATGACCAAGTGGCAAACTTCTATTTAGTACTTTTAATTRATAATTAATTAATCCATGTGAGGTAAAAAACTTTAAAAATTACAAACAAATAATGTACATGGACAATAGCAATAGCAACGAAAATTATCTCAGTTCTTTTATTGTTTTTGGTTTCTTTTGTAGGCATTCAGTCTCATGATTTCGATGCTTTCCTTTCTAATCTGTTTTCAGTTCCTTCTGAAGACGATCGATATTGGGCTCTTCCTTTTCCATTTCTTTTCTCTTTTCCCTTGATTTCGTTCGTAGGGCATTGGACTTCACAAGAACACCGAGGTCATTTCTCTTTTCTGCATCTGCAGAAAGTTCATCTGCTTCCTTAACAAGAGCATTAGCTGTCGTTTCAAGCCTGTGCTTTTTCTTTCTGGCTTGTCTTATGTCTTCTTCAATTTTTCTTTTCAAGCCTTCTTTTTGGCTWATTTCTACTGATAATTTCTTAACTGCCAAACATGACTTGTATCTACCATGAGCATGTTTGCAAGAAGTGAGAAGCTCTTTTGTGATATATTCTTCAATAGGACAATCTAGACTTCTGATGCCACTGTGAGCTCTGTGAAAGCTAACCAATGTATCTTGGTGCATATCGTTGCTCATGATGTCTTTGTTGTCTGAGAATCCTCTCTCAACACATGATTGACCATGGGACATGATGAGCAGCATCTTCATTGTTAACCATAGGTCTGCATACTGTGGCTTCTGATGTAAGTATTCAGCTAGGAAAACATCAAGACCTTTGTCCGATGGGTCATAGGACCTAAAGTCATCTTTATGATACCTCCCAACATCAGCTATAAATGCCTTGTACTGCTKTAGGACAGAATCACAAAAGTGTGTAGATTTCAATTTGTGTGATATCAGCTGCTGCAGAACATTTGAGAACCGGGTTGTAGCAGATTCTGGGCTTGATGCTATGTACATGGGGTTTAGGGACACCAGATTCCTAGCCATTTTGTACTTCAAAAGGGGAACTGTCCATTACTTTTCTAGATAATTGCTGCAATTGAGGCAATTGCTTTGAAATTCCAAGATTTGTAAAGGAGTGGCTTCCTTAGTACTCTCCATCTTTTGCATTGACATCTTTGCAGCAAATCCTATATCTACCTTCTTGGCTGGCAGAAGGTTGTCTTTCTTCATGACATCAATGTTAGCCAGTTTAGCACATGTTATTGCACCTTCCAGGACAGATTTGTTTACAAACTTGGTAAGGATTGCCTCGAGGATGGTTTGCAACTCTTGTGCCAGGAAAGGAACCATGGGCTGGTCAGTTTGAAATTTCTTCAAAAAAGGCTCAAGGATTCTTGCAATGCAAATAAAGAACTGAAGCTTTGCAACAATAAGTGGATCTTGAATGAATTCTTGCAGATTTTTCAAGGACTGGCTTGTAGGTATTTTGCTTTTTGGTAGTTTTGTCACTTCTGTAACATATTTCTTGATATTTGGCCAGATAAGCACAGCTCGTTCTGCCACTGGCAAATCTTCCAGCCACCTTGTTCCACAAAATCTTAGTTGCCATTTAGAACTACCAGATAGAGCTTCATAATCTTCTCTTTTAGCTGGTGAATGTTTTACCACAGGAAATCCAAATAAATAAAAATATACATCGGGAACATTTGGRAAGTTTCGTTTGGGAGTGAAATTACAATATTATCGCCAAGAAGAATTTGAGAATGATGACAAAAATTCCCTGACTTTTCCCTGACTTTTTAATAAATTGCAAATTTCCCTGACTAAAATCCAAATTCCCTGACAATTCCCTGACCTTGAAAAAAATTCAGAATTCCCTGACTTTTCCCTGACCGTGGGAACCCTGTTTATAGCTTTATAGTAAGGCACAGGCAGCCCAAACGATGTTCCTGTATATGGTTTATAAGGGAATATATGGGAGTTATGATAAAGTTACGAAAATAAAATGTTTCGCTCAAATTTTTGTCTCAAAACTTGTGCAGTTTTTGCTTTTACTTTGTTCAGTCTTCTTATTTTCGTAACTTTATCCTAACTCCCATACATTCCCTTATAAACCATACACAGGAACCTTGTTTGGGCTGCCTGTGAGTAAGGCTGTTAATAATTGTTAAAATCTACTTYATAATTGTAATAATCTTTATTCGCCAAAAGACAAAGGCTTGCTGTTGCCTTTTACGCTAGAATAAAATCAACTTTTTTACGACTGACATTACGATTGAAATAATTTGCTTTGAAGGCAATAATTTTTACGTGTTTGGATTTTTTCGGTAGCAATGCCAAAAAATGAATCTAAAGTGATTTCTTTTCTTTTACTCCTCTTTTATAATTTCCTTCAATGAAAAGGTTTTGAAGGCCTGCATTTCATATGATATAAGGGACTGTTCGTTTATTATGTCACAGGGGGGGYKGGGTTTTTTGTGGGGGGGGGGGGGGGGGGGGGGGGGGATTCCTGTGTTGGGTTTGGGATTCCTGACTTTCCTTTTAGAGATTTGTTTCTGACCTCTGACCGTTTTTCTTGAGCCTGAATGCATTTTAGACAAAATTAAAACCGAGTCCAACCTGCCTGCGGTTTCGCCTAGCGACAGTGTGGGGGAGCCAATCGTGGTACAGGGGTATTGGCAGGGATTGCAATGTGGCAGCTTTGTCGTTGTGTTGTCGTTTGGCCAAGCACTTGTGGAAAGATTTTTCTTTCCCGCTAAACTCTCTGAAGTAAGTATAGGACATGGTTAGTATCTCCACCGTGAAAGGTGTGACGGGTGCCAGGTGGGGGATGGACTGTGGCCTGGTAGCCATGGTCACCTCTGCGAACGGACTGGTTAGGCAAGACCATCCCTCGCACTCAACCCAAACTTGTCACTACGATGAGTTTTAATTGCCAATTAAGTGATCTTCGTGAATTTTGAATTTGCCATCTTGAAAAAGGGTAACATGGCGATTTTTCTTTAGGAAGGAGACTGGTACTCAAGTTTTGCTATGGGGAGGGGTGGGGATAAGAATTATGTCTGAGGAGGGAGGAAGGGGGGTAAATTTATATAGACTTTATTTTTGAGGAGGGTAACTTTTTAAAAGCAATATTTTCTATGAAAACCACAAGACCCCCCTGTGACATAATAAATAGACAGTCCCTTAACACACTAAATCCAATACTAACTGAAGAAAACGCCTTTATTTGACTGACCCGGACAAAGCATCATTAAAAGGAAAAAAGCAACAAAATTAAGAAAACAAAGTGACGACATTGCTATGCAAATGTTTTGAATAAATTATCTTTCAGGTTGTTTAATTGCTAATTTATGCTAATGCTAGGCTTTTATGATAAACAGCTGGCCAAAAACAACGTGACGAGCATGCTACAAAGTACGTTGGTAATTCCTTGATACTGATTGGCCGAGACCCGGTCACATGATTATAGTTTCACTCCCCGTCAATTTTATTTATCATCCGCCAATTCACCATATTTGTTTACTTTTGAGCCAGCAGCGATTTTTAAGAAACCGCATGCGCGTCCATACCACAGGAAAACCAATCAATTAAATTATGTACCACAGGCAGACCAATCAACAAATTTATGTTAGCCGTGCTTTCTTGTTCGAACGGAAAAGATCAAACCCTAGAATGTTATTTATTTTGCTTCTTAAATGTAATAGAATCTGAAAATAAATATTGCTATGTACTTCGTTTCATTGTGAGCAAACTTTGAAGCCAAAACAGTTAATATAAATACATAAATGTAGGCTATACGAATATTTATATTGTCATGCTGAATGAATTTTGGGTTTCTTTAAGCCAGTGGTGGTTTATACATGCATAATGAGCACTGCAAAATTTATCTGTGCATTTCGTGACAGAAAAACCATAATGGCCGCCTTAGATAAGATTTATCCTTTAAAAAACTGGAAAAAAATTCAATTCTCTATTCTTAAAGATGGAGTTTGTACATACATAGGCCACGCATTATGGGCTTCCAATTTTGCTGTTTTGATTTTACCTTTTTTTTCCGGACACCAATTGCAACTTTTTTTGAACGAAATGATTCTTCAGAACTCAAAGTCAGCCTTGCCTTCATATCCGTGAAGAGCTGCAGTATTGATGAAGCATAGACAAAGATGAACAAGACAAAGACGGAAAAAAAAGGACATGGCAGAATCTAAATATAAAACTTTTTGAGAAAGCAAGTGATCTGATGCAATCCTTCTCTTGTCCTAGCCTCCTGCACAGGCGTCTCTCTCTCTTTGCTTCGAGCCTTTCTCATCTGTTTCTTTGATGGACTACCTGTTTTGTGGCTGAGAGAAAGCTTTCTCTTCCTCCTCCCTCCTTCTCACAGGTATCCAAAGTGTCAAAGACAGGAAAATAAGGCCTGCGGAGCCTATAATTGCTCTGTAGTTAATATTATATTTAAGTAATACAAAGAGCACAATTAATAGACAAAATTCGATAAACTTTAATGGTAAAGTACTTCACCAGTATATCATACCTGTAGTAACTGTGGAAGGAACCTTCGTTTGCCCTATCAAATACATGGAAACAAAAAAATAAATAATAATTAGCGAGTCTTAAGCCTTTCTGTCACTTTGTGGAATGATGTAAACTAGCAGACTTAAAGAGAAGTTTGTAGATGGGACCATGAGCCAAGCAGATTGCCATAAAACAGCTGAAAAGTTTTTTTTTTAATCAGAAAGCTGAAAGAGTTTGTCCTTAGTCAAATTCAATAAAAACACACTAATTAAGTCATCAAACATTGATTATCATATTCAACACAGAAAGTGTCAGCCATAAAGACCATATGAAAAAGGGATTAAGGAATACAGAGGTAGGTCTAATATAAATATTTTAGCTAAGAACTATGTTAATAGTAGCAAAATACTGACTACTGTAGCTGGGCCTGTCTGGTGACCTGATCCCAACATTCTGGATTCTGGATTGTTAGGCTTTTCCAGAGCCTCTAGCGTTAGCATTACTAAAACAAGGAAGCAAAAGTCCACTCTCTTAGAGCGTCAAGTTGTCAATAATTAAAATCATAAGGGGTTAAAATAGACGCACAAAAAATCAATGGTATTAGGGACATTAATCTTATATCCTTATTTCGTATGGGCTTAATGCCTTCACTCTGTACCTGGATGAGACCTTGGTTTGTCAACCATTTATTCGATTAACAATTTGTTTTTGTTTGTAAGAAGTCCAAAAGTAAGTTTCAAGGAACAATCGTAATCTGAAGAAGCTTACAATTCAGAAGCTTATAATTTCAATTTTTCCCTGCATCCTGTCAGAAGCCAGTGTAAATGTGTTAACCTGTCAATTAGTTCACTTGGAGTATTTTTTACAGAATACCCTTTGTTTTTAGACGTGCTCTAAGAGCTATTTTTTGACAAAAAGCAATATAGTATAGTAATAAATTATAAATATCTCTATCAGGTCTACATATTTTACTTTTTGCAAAAGAAACAAAGGCTGCCTGGAAAAACCCTGAATTAATGAAATTCTAGATTTCTTTTCTTTTCTTTTATTTTCTTCTTATTTCTTTTTTTCATTTCATTCCATTTGATATTCTTTATATCTATATATTCCATAATCTTGTAACCAAAGAAGTATATTTGTAATCATTTTCTCAAAGTGCATATCACCCCTAAAATCAAACCACTTATCATATTCTAGACATCACCAGCTTTCAAATTATATTCATACAAGGTCGATTGGATAATACCTGGGTAAGAAATTGAGGCTTAAAGGGGTGATTTTTTGGCTCCTGAGGGGGAGCGTCTCGAGTGTTTTCTCAACTTCCCAAGTGTTTTGATCAGAGTAATCAAACATGGAAAACTGTTTTTTTGATCTGTTTTATAAAATAACAAACACGCCAAAAAACAAATCATATACAGTGTATTATCCTGATGTATTTGTAACTTTAGGATGATGCAAGTGTGTTTTGATACCCTCATTAAACATGGTTTTCGACCAGTCCTAGTGAGGGTACTATCCCAATTATTTTATAATACATTCTAACCTTTATCCTGCCCAAATTTGAAAAATAACCTATTTTAAAATTTAATCGGCACCTCATTATTAGAAGATAATGCACCAGTCAAAATAAACCCCAATTTGGCTAGGCAACATATTTTTATAACAACTTGTTTCTAAAAAAAATTAAAAATTACTACTGAAATCGATGAACTGTGAACACTGCGGAAAAAACTTTCGATCGTGATTTCAATTTTTCATAACTCACGTGACCGACCGGACAGCCCCAAAACATCACCATGTGATTTTAGAGTCCTTCCAAAACTTGGCGAGATAGCGCTGCGATGCATGTGAAAATTTATTACAGTGAAAGTTTTTCAAAATGTGGATCATTTTTCATCACTGAAAATGAAATGTATTCAGAATATTGGAATCAGAAATCAGTAAGCAATGTTATTAGGTATAAATTTTCCGGCTGCAGGTCTGATCATCATTTTCCACTTGAGACATTTCCCCCTCAGTAAAAGGCGGTCTCTTATGGCCTTTCCTATGGTAGATAGTGAGACTTGCACGCTGTAGTGTGTGCCTCGAGGTTTTCTTTTATCTGGCAGTATGTAATGGATGGTCTGTTGTTTTTTTTTTTTTTTTTGAGTAACTGAATTAAATGGAGTTCTGGATCTTTGCGCTTATAAGGCTGACGAAGAGATTTTGAAGATTTCCAGTGAGACAAAACGTTTTCCACACTTTGGAGACCGTTGCTGTAGTCACTTTGTATTTTGCGCCTATTGCCCGAAAAAATTACCACCATGATATGTTCTGTTGCAACATCTCCTCCTTCCCTCAAGATACTGTCGATTATCAAAGTTTTTAAATCGTTTGAAAGCGATTTTCCCTGACAAATGTTCTTCCAAATGAATTCATTTTCTGACCTTGTGAACGGGTTTTCTAATCAGTATGTAGTCTTTGTTTGTACAATGTACTTATAGTTTCGAAATATCACGTGGTGTTTTGGGGCCGTCCAGTCGGTCATGTGAGTTATCAAAAATCACGATCGATCGTTTTTTTCGCGGTGTTCACAGTTCATCGATTTCGGTAGTATCTGATGGAACAATGGCCGCCATCTTGGAATTTACAAAACGAATCCCCACCTACTACCCCACATTCCTCCGGCAGGGATGGCAAAATGTGTGAATCCCCGACAAAGTGGAGACCCAAAATGCTGCTAAAAAGGTAACAAATCCCCCACCAAATCCTCGCATATCCAGGGGTGGGTAGTGGTTTCCTTCGAATGGTGCATACATTTACAGACCCATGCACTTTAAAATATGACAAGGCTTACCTTTAGAAGTGACATTCAGTATTGTCGTTCTGGGAATCGAGGTGCCAGAAGATAACATGAGTCTACACCTATATGTTCCAGTGTCGTTGAAGGTAACATTTACAATCTGGATCGTAGCATTGTATAATTTCTTCAGCCGAGGTTTTAAACTTGGAGGACATGAGGCAGAAACAGTCCAATTCCAAGACCTGGCGATTGCTTCGTTCGCAATTTCTATCCAATTTTTTCCATTATCATTGGAATATTCCCATATTGGTGACTTGAGGGCAAAATCTGTTGTCTTGTCACTCACATAGTATTCCCAGTTCAATTTAGTAGTATTATCTTCGATGGCAAAGATCTTCGAGGGAGGAGAACGAGTAAACCTGACATCTCCTAAAACGATAATAATAACAATAATTCTAACTAAAAATTCTGCAAAAGGTTTCCAATACAGCAATAAAAGGTTATGTGGCACAAGACTATAATAATTACCGGTTGCAAATGAAAGGAGTGAGAAAGAAATCACTGCATACAAGAAGGATCTAGTTAAATCTTCCATTTTCAACATCATTTGACCAAGTGCATACAGTATTGTGCGCCAAGGCGCTATGTTCGACAGGTGTCGATAGAATAGGTACACAATACCGAACAACGAGAGGGCACTAAGCTTAAGCGAGCTTCCGAAAGGCATTCACATGCCCACTGCTTCATAAGTGATGCGTTTCTTAAGTTTAGGTCCTACGATCTAAGAATGTTTATCAAATATATCGATATGGAGGATATTTTCGCTATTCTTGTCATATTTTTAGGTATTACAAACTCTTACATGTAAATTCTTAATGGTAGTTTAAATGTTGATTTTTTTTCTTCGATTAAAGTACCTACTCCAGGAATTTCCTTCATACGAAACGCAGGACAAGATGCTATTTTCATGTGGAACAGAACAAGTGGAAGTATTTTTGAAGCCCAATGGGGAATCTTGGATAAAGGCTTCATTAGACCATCTTTTATTTACATCAACAAATTTACCAATAAACCTAAAGTAAGTAG
>NW_022261606.1:53167-80827 GCF_009602425.1 Actinia tenebrosa
AATCAGCTAATTTTGGCTTCAAGAAGCTACCACTGCACTAGATAAGATATAGACCTGATTTCAACACCCTGAAATTTACTAGAAGCAACTCAATCTTATCCTTGATTCTCATTTTGATACTACCTTTAGTAGATACCAGGTGAATTTCCAAGCAAAGCTTGTTAACCTAAAAAGGAAGAAATAAAGTTTGTTACAAGCCAATTCAGATATGATAAACTGTAAAATGGAACACTACACTTCTGATTACATGTCTCACAAAAAGCCCAACTTGCCTTTTTGTATAATTAAGAACAATCATGGCATGTCAATAACAAATTTTGATTTTAATTTTTTAATCTCTTTGGCTGTGATGCCAAAACCAAAATAACCTATTAGATGTGCCCACTTTACTAACTTCTTGCAAAATGGCATATTAACTGTAATATTGACAAAAAAAAGTGATCACAGGCATTTTAATTTATATATTATATATATATATATTATTAGCTAGTCTTTATAGGAACAGGTGTAGCTAAGTTGGCAAGAGTACACTTTCTGCTAAGGGAGAGATCCATAGTTCAATAGACCCTTTTCGAGTTCCAAATTAGCGCTGTGTTCCTTGATTACAAACTCATTTGCTCAGGCTAAGCCTCAAATCAGTGTCTAAATACTCGCAAATACCAACGGTAAAGTAAAGAATGCACAAGTTCAACAATACGAACACTTCGAAACTTGACGGACCTTGACTGGAAAACGTGAATATTCTTCACAAAATCGAGGCTTAGCCTGAGCAAATGAGTCTGTAATCAAGAAACACAGCAGTAATTTGGAACTCGAAAAGGGTCTATTCCACATGATCTCACCCACTTGTTTCGACTTCTCTCTAATCCATGCAACTTTAGCTTTAACAGCCTGCATAGTGGAACTAAAGGGATTGTTATTTGCCAGTGGGTGTGGGGAGGGGCTGTGGGGGAACAAAGAGGCTTCCCTTCCGCCACAGCTCCCCCTCCCCGAATCCCACTCCCTTTTGGAATGCTATGCAGTCTACAGCTTTGTGTACTCTTAAAATCGAGCTCTGATGAAGAGATGGGGGTAAAGTGCTTGCCGTCTGCTCCAAGGAAATTTAACCAGCTATTAGCTGAAGGAACACTGACATTGAATAAGAATTGAATTTAGTCTCTTATACATAATTTAATAACCCTTACTCTCTAAAAAAAATGAAAAATGATTTTTAAAATGTTAGCTATTAACTATTAACTATTTTGCTTACCACACTTGTTTAATTGGATTGCCACAACAATAATTATAATTATAATAATTACTACAGCAACAATCAGTCCGATGAGAATTCCCCTTTTCTGCACTTCGGTGAAAGGTTTCTTTTCTGCAAGGATTCAAAATTGAATACGTGTAAATTAAGAAACAAAACCACAGTCTGTGAATCAAGCCAGGAGGAGATAGGGATTGCTGAAGTTTATGCAATACTCTATTGTCCTCAATTCATTCAATTTGACATGCATAAAATAATATAATTACATAATCAGAACTGTACTATATCTGGGTGTCACTTTTACCATCTCAAGACAACTGCTATGATATAGTGAGAGCAAGCCAGTACAAACACAACAGTTCTCTTAGTAGAGCAAAATAGTAAAAAGGCAAGATTACAATATACTGCACACTTTTAAAATTAGACTTCAGCATTGACAGCCTGTGTAATGGCTAAAAATGGATGGGGATTTGGGGGTGGAAGCTGTTGAGGGTTGGGGAAAAGGGGGATTGGGGAGAGGGGAGAGGGGAGAGGCTTCCCTTCTTCCCAACCCCCCTACCCCAAAAATCCCTATCCCCTTTGGACTACTTCACAGGCTACAGCTCTGCATACTCTTAAAATCGAGCTCTGATGGAGAGAGGAGGGTAAAGTGCACACCGTCTTCTCCCAGGAAAACCAGCTACTAGCTGACAGAACACTGACATTGAATAAGGATTGTAGTTTCTCATTAAATAATTTCATAGCCCTTAAAATCTAAAGAAAATGCAATGATAATAAAAAAAGTTAGCTATATCTACTGTATTTTGCTTACCGAACTTTATCTTATAGATTACAAAAGCAATCACAGCTACTATAATCAATACAGCAAGAATAGCTCCAATGATAATTCCTGCCAGCGCTCTAGAGGTAAAACATTTCTCTTCTAGAAGGATTCAAAATTTAATGAATGTAATTAAATTAAGAAACAAAAACACAGTGAATTAAGGGGAGTTCAATATAAGGTAAACTGATGGTAGATGGGATTGCTGACTATAGTTAAAGACCATGCCCAGGTACTCGTGTCCACAACAGTAATGTGAAAGAAATAATTCCCATTTCTTTAAGTCTGTGTCAAGCTTTAAACCGTTTTCTCATTATCCGCCTGCTGACACGGTCCAGTTTCCTGGGACCACTAAACAACGATTACAAAATAAATAAAAATAAATATGTTATTTACCATCATGAAGTCAGTGAGGATAGGGAAAAACTGTGCCCCTGATTTGGAAAAAGGAGCGCAACCTACAGGTACTGTAACAGCCTCGGTCCATACATTCATTCAAGACCTCAGGCACAGTTTTTCCCTATCTAGCCCTCCTGGCCAGTAAATAACATATATTTATACTACTCATTTCATCTTGTAAATGTAGAATATTGATTACTAGATGTAAAGAAAAAAGTTTAAAATGTTCATTTAAAAAGCTTGAGCCTGCATTTTATCTGTGGTGTATGTCCTCTCAATTTAAAAAAAGATAATGACAATGAAATGGAAAACATATAATTTCCCAAAACTTGATAACATGCATGATATTTACCTTCATGTGAAGGAGGGACTGAAAAAAAAAGCAGAAACACAACTGTCATTAGAAATTTTAAAGACTGGCTATGCTAGCAAACATCTAAGTGTAATGGTCTTGTTAAGTGTACATGTACATGTCATAGGCCCAATTTCACCATGTGATATTTATGTCCCACCTGTTCAGTCAATAGTTTGGGTTTGCTCACATTCCTTTCTGTTCTAGTTTGTCGTGTTATTTTTAATTCTTGTCATCCAATTAATATTATAATATTTTATCTTTTCATTTCTACATGTATAATAAGGAAGGAAAGCGATGGTTAGAAATAAAACGTAAAGAAAACTTGCAAGGAGGTGGGCGCTGCTAACGTGTTGTCTACGCAGGTTTGATTACCAGCACTCTGTATCGTATGCAAGTAGAGTTGCTTGTTGGTTCTCTCTTGTGCTTCAAGGTTGTTTTTTTTTTCAGATTCTCTGGTTTTCCTCTCTCCTTAAAATTCAAACTATTAAATTCCAATTTCAATTCATCGTTGGGTTTTCACCTACTGTGGCATTGAACTCAAGACTCTGAGATTGTCCAGTCACTGTGCTATAATAGCGATAGCTGGTAGATTAAAAAAAAAGTCATTCAAAAAATACCTTTTATCACTTCAAGTCTGTGTACATAATATGATGAGCAAATCCAATTTGTGATATTAATTGTCCAGTTACCAATATGTTCCTCATTAACCTCTTTTATTGTATAAGTACTCTCTGTTGAATTTTCAGAATGGACCATCTTCTTGTTGGGTAGGTACCAGACATGTGTGGGTACAGGAACTCCATCAGCTACACTTTTCAACTCAACATTTTTCTCATGAATATGAGCTTTTACAAACTTAGTAGAGCGAATTTCATTGAACTCCTCACAATCTAAGAAATATGAATGTAATAGGCAATAAAGGAGATTTTTAAAATACCGTAGGAGAAGAAGAAATGAACTGAAGGTCAGTTTTGGGGACCAATGGAACATTGTACAATTAAGGAGGCTTGAAACGGTTTTTCTTGAGCGCCGCGCTCTAGGTCCGATGACGTAGAACTTGCAAAAGGAAAGTTTTTGTACTCATAAATTTTAATGTTCAAACTAAAAAAATTAAAAACTCTGTGGTCAAATTTCTTTAAATTTTGCATATGGCTTTAGTTTATGTTTTCAAAAACTTAAGGAAAATTTTACAAAATTCTGTATGACGGAACTATTCCAAACAAATTTTATTGATTTTTACAAATTCCCTTTTACAGAATTTTTTCTCTTTTTGTCAAAAAGAAGATTACGATACAAAGTTTAAATATTCCGGTTTTTAAAAAATTTCACCATTTGGTTCCTGAGTTATGATTTTTTAAATAAACATTTTTGATGACATACCAAGGGTTCTGATGTTGACATAGCAACGTCTTACGTCATATTTTCATGTTCATTGTGATCTTCGGATTATGGTCTTTGGCTTTCCGGGTTTACTTGCTGTCATATTATAGCCATAATAATTTTATTTAGTTCATAATTGTGATTGTATGTGAAGGCACAAAACACTTTCCAGCCTCCTTAAATTACTAAGTTATTACCATGGTATTTTGAGCTGGGTAATTTTGCTCAGTTATACCAACAGAGCATTCTCCAATTCCCATTCCTTAATGAAAGCCTTGATTAATAATATTTTATACCCACTGAGACTATTTTAGTGTAGTGGTAGTTAAGGGCTTCTTAGGGATGGACCATATAATTATAATCAAAGATACAAGTGAATAATTATAAAAGGGTATTGTATGTGATATAAAAATTGTTTTGTTTTACATTTGTTTTATTTTTGCAACAATGCCAAAATAATATATAATTATTTATTTAAAAAGGAGAACTTTGTTATATAAAACTGTTATTAGTATGTTTGACCTTGGTATATCAAGGGACCAGGTAGTCAATGATTATTGGTTCTATATTATATTTATTATATCTTATCTTATTATATTTTGTATTCTCTATTTGTCATCAATAAACATTCCAGGTTGTATTTACGAACGTTTACCCTAGATTGTTGCAATGAAAAAGAAATATATACAAAGACAAGTTGTATTGGCTTTCATGTGAATGAGATGTGTGCCTTGAGATTTGTTATAAATGTTCTTAGTAAAAATACGCAGGTAATTATAGAAAATCTCACGCGCTGATTGGCCAAGAAACTCACACTATCACACGATAATCACCTTGAGCGAAAATCCAAAATGGCAGCCAGCCACTTTTTTGTTGCTGTTACCGGGAAAAAATGTCTTTTATATTCTTTTTTTTTTTGTTGAAAGAATCCCCTGTGTATTTATACTAAAACAATTATTTGCCTCAGGCTCAGTGATTATTGGGGAATATCAACCTCACCGCTCGAAGACTCACGTCTCAGTAAATATTCCTTGATAATAACTTTGCCTTCGGTGAATAATTGTTAAATATATTATCATACATGTATATTATAAGCTTCTTGCATGAATTCTTTTTCTTTTTTTTTTTTTCTTTTCTGGCACTCTTCTTATGCATGGTTTTTTTCACTCTTTAAAGCTGTGCTCAATTTTTTTTGGGTTTTTTGCCCAATTTAATCGCCCCATTCCCCCCCCCCCCCCCCAAATCTAATGGTCTGTGCCTTAATTAGGTCCCCTGGTCCTTTCTTCTTCATAACATACTTCTGATTAGCAGGGTAATTACCTCAGTCTATGTGTACATAAATTTGAGAAAAAAAGGTAAAGCTATTAGTATCTATGAAAAAGAACACTTACACTGTACGATAACATTTGTTTGATTTTTCACTGGCTGTTCCGTCGGGTTGTTTATAGCAAGACACTCATATATTCCGCCTTGGTTCCTTTTTATATTGTAAATCTTTAACACAGCACTTCCATTTATTCCAAAGGCTAATTCCTTAGTGTTTCCACTCCTTATCCATGTGACATTTGGTGCTGGTGGACCAATAGCCAAGCAGATCGCAGTCAAATTATCATTTTCCAAAATTTTCAGCTCAACATTTAAACTTATCTGTGGAGTAACTAAAAAACAAAATTAGTCGTAATGGTTTCTAAGTGTACAAATAAAATATTTGCTGGCATTGTCTAACAGCTTTTCCCAGGTTGTACCCTCTAAATCTTGAATACCCAAGACCCAAGACCTTGACAAGATCTTTCCAAGATCCAAAACAGAGAAAATTTTGAGGATTGGTTTCAAAGTATTTCTTAAAATTTTAATCATGATGATGATTATTATCACCACCACCACCATCATCATCATTGTTATTATTTTGGGGAGAATTTTGTTTGCTTTTTGTTATTTGGATATTATTTTTAGGCTACAAGGTATGCAGAGTACAAGCTTTTAAATTAAAATACCTGAAACAATAAGCTCCATTCTTGATTTTTTAGGTGATGAGAGAGAAAGAGTGCATTCATATATTCCATTATCTGCAGTGGTTACATCTGTGATAACCAGAGTAGCCACAGATGTCTTATGCACCCGTTCTTTAGGATACAACAATCTGGGGGGACAAGTATCACGTGTGACTTCCCATGCCCAGGCATTGGCTCTGTTTTCATGGCCTATTATGAACTCATGATTAGTTGAGTTATAAAAACTCCATATCGGGGAAAGGCTATTAAAATCTCGTACTCTGTTATCAACTGTGTAATCCCACTCAAAATATGCAGTTGTTCCATTTTGCACGAGAATGACACTTTTAAGATCTGGCTTAAATCGGCCATCACCTGTTGGCATACATATAAATCAAAAGATGTCATAAAATTAGTACAGTGTATATTAGATTCAAGCTTTGATCTAATCTATAACTGAATAGATTGGGATACATTTTCTGAGAGAATTAATTTTCCAACCACATCGCTGAGAAATAGCTTGAAAATATTTATCTCTTAATTTACTGCAATTTTCATAAACAAGCAAACTCTGTGTCTGTGAGCTACAACCTGAAATTTGGTTTTTTCAATGCCGTCAATCAAACCTAATCAGTTGGTACCTTTCATAGTTTTGACTGGCGGCAGCAAAAATCCAGATTTCAGGGTGCAGCTCTCAGACACAGAGTTCTACGGTGGCTTATAAGGGATATAAGATGATTTTCTCAAATTGTAAGATAATTTTTCCTTAAACCATAAGATATTTTTTCCTTAAATAGTGAGATAATTTTTCTTAAACTATGAGATAATTTTTTAAATAGTGAGATACTTTTTCTTAAACTATAAGATAATGTCTTAAATTAGTCACATAATTTTTCTTAAATAGTGAGATAAACGGGGCTGCATGTGATCCCTCAAGGTAATCCAGGTGGTTGATGATAAACACTTGGTAGATTGAACGACTATCCCAGTTAGGGCTTTCTTATTTTGATATACTCTATATTATAATCACCACCTAACTGCTGCATCGCATGAGCTCATGTTTTGTAAAGTTGCCTTCACTCACAACACTATTGTTCTTGATTCAATGTACATACAATGTACTTTATCATTTACTGTAGCATTGCTACCTATCCTATACAATAAAATAATCACAGTCAAGATGGGTGCTGCTAAAAAATGCATAGTTACAATAGAAATTTGGACTTCCTGTGGCCCTAAGAAAAGCTGCCGGGCTGCCATTGTCGGCTAAGATTCATTCAGAGGGCTTCTGGAAATGAATACCGTGAAAAAGAGATCTATATTTCGATGAAATTAAGGGGAACAAAGGTAGGCCATAGGTAGGGCCATGGCCCGATCCAGGTTTTCGGCACACCCTTAATAAAGCGACGACGTTCCTCGCCCTGAGTTAGTGGGTTCGTTTGAAATATTCGAGCAACATAAGTAAATTCTATTGAAAATGAAACTTCTCTTTAGCTTATGTGATCACACTATAACAAAAAGAAGTCGAAGCCTTTCTTTTCTTACCAGCAACGATGGCGGTTTTTAGTAATAACACGATGAAGAATAGCAAGGTTCTACATTGACATATTGCAGGCCTTCTTTTCATGAACATCGTAAAAAGTATCTTCGATTACTTGTCTATAACTGAAAAATATCTAGGGATGGAACTTAGTGCTTGACTTCCTTGAAGAAACAAACCGACAACGATTTAAAATCAGCTATAAAGTTATGAAAGATGCTCGAAAACATCCAGTCCCTGCGCCAACCCTGCGCCTTGTTCAACCTCGTCCCCAGGGCCCTCTCGGCCGACTCCAATTCAAAGCCCGTGTTAATTCTTGTCAGCACCAACTATGCGAGCTTCTTGCGTACCCAGAGAAACAAATGGCCAAGTTGCTGTGGTCTTGCAAAATAAAGGAAATTTGTGTTAGCTACTTGTGAGTGGATTCTTGCTGACCGGTTACAGCGAAGGCTCTAAGAGAAAATATCAGTCTATCAGCATCACAGGAGATTTTTAATTTTTGTGTTTTTACAATGTTTTGGCATATGCTTCTCTCTGTTATAGCGTTAGTGATGGGTGAAAAAGGTAATATATGAGTTAGGCCCCGGTTGGGCTGTAGCTCGAAGAATATGCCGAACGAGGCTTCATAAATACGAATAAATATACGCTTAATATAGATATTTAGATACGACTACAGCACAGTACAATTTTTTTTAAAGATTGGCATTATCATTTCTAGTCGTTGTATATGAAGATTGAAACTTTAGATTGCAAAAGATGGGAAATGGACTAGGATTTAATACAACGCACTCACGACCGATTTTAAAATCGTTCTCGTACTTGTAGTCGGATCTAAAGGTCTCCAATATGCGCTAGAGCTATGCATCTGAATTTTTTAGCCTAGCTTATATATGCAATCATCGAGGAACGATAAAAATATGTAACCCAATTTTGTTTTATGTTTACAGTTTTGTCAATATCCAGTCCTAGTCAACTCACAAGAGAAGTGGGACAAGATGTGGTGTTCATGATTAATAGTACAGCAATGTCGGAAGCCACATGGGGAGTACGAGATGGTGATACAAATTACTTGAATCCAAGACTTTACCGCGTATTAAGCTCCTTTGGTGAATTTCCTGACACCAAAATTAATTCAACCAGTTATGCAGGAAGAGTCAGTTTCGTAGGTAATCTGTCAAAGGGTCATGCTTGGTTCAAGATCTCAAACCTTAACATCAGTGATACCAATCAGTACATGGCACTGATCATGCTACAAGGAGAAAAGAGTTACAGATATATTGCTACAAAACTGGATGTAATACAACCAGGTACTATATTGATGCCCTATTTAGACTTCTGCTTTAAATAAAAAGAATATCAAAATATTGCCAGGTTTGATCCCTGCTAGCAGAGCCTATTTTCCTTTTGTTTTGGAGGAAGAAAAGGAGGCTCTGCCAAAGCAGGCCCGTAGCTAGGATTTTTGTTGGGGGGGTGCTAATTTACAAAACGTGGACCAACCATATACTTTATTTTTTTAAAGTCCCATAGGACGCATAGGTGTAGATAAATTATTAAAGTAAAATCGATTTTTTTACTTAGTTTTACGTGAAAATATCATACCAGCCAAAATCTCACTTGCTTAAAAAGCGGACCTTTAGCTCGCGTGTGGGGGTGCGAACGCACCCCCTGCACCCCCCCTAGCTACGGGCCTGCAAAGTAGGACATTTCCTTTCATACACCGCCATCCAGGATCGTGGACGCCAGCCTGCACGGCAAGTATAACATCCTATATCTGCAGTACTTATTTTTCTCCCTCCAAAACAAAAGGAAAATAGGCTCTGCTAGCTCTGCTAGTCCGATGAAGGACTAGCATCCGAAACGTCAGTAAGTTTTTTCATCTTTTCACGGTGTATAATTTACCTTTTCATCATTACTGTAGCAGGGAAATTGCGTGGTGGTGAGGGAGTGAGGTTGGAGGGCAAGGGGAATATTTTACATAAATTACCATTTCATCCATATTGTACTTTTCAAATTTAATATAATTCTCAACAGAAAACGTTTAAGACAGGGCTGTAGGCAAACACCTGTCAATCAATAAAACAGTTGATAGATAGATAATTTGTAACACCGYATGGTATGTAAAAATGAAACTGACGTTTCGGACGTTAGTCCTTCATCGGAGTGTCAATCAATTATGTATTTTATCTAAGATATCTGTTTTAACATCTTATAATGCAGTGAATGACTACAATATTATGCATGGCTATAACTTATTGGGGAATTGCGATGACCCTATCCCCACTTTAAGCCAAGGAATTGTCTCAAAATCATTTTCAGGAAAGAAAATAGCATCTTGACAATATTAGTTTGAAGACTGTTTACTTTTCTGGAATTTTACTGATGTACTGTATAGCTTGCTCTTTATTATTCCAGTCTTATTACCTGGGAGCTATGTAGGGGGCTTGGCTGAAAGTATTTTGAATAAAAGCAACAATTGGAATTCTGCTATCCCATGTAAACTGTTAATTTTAAATTTGGAAACATTTTGTTTGTTTGTTTGTTTTTTGTTGCTGCTGTTTTTGTTTGTTTTTTCTCTCTCTCTCTCCTCTCTCTCTCTCTCTCTCTCTTATGTGGGGGAGGTAGTCCCCTGTGATGACCCTAACAATGTCTTCTGCATAGAAGGCTGTTAGGAAAGGGGAAGTGCATGGTGGGACCTTTAATAACTGAATGAAGGAACTGCACACTTCATTTATTATAATGTTACTATTTTTTCATTATTAATTTAGTCGTAATGTATGATGGAAGCAGGCATGATTACCATATTCATTTTGTTTCAACTGAGGATTTTTTCTCTAGTGTGCCATGCTATTGTTCTCCAAAATAAAGATACAATCATTACCTTTATGGATGGGAGGGAGGGGCAAATCTGAAGGGTCATAAAATTGGATTAGACAGAAGGGTGATAAGAACAGCCCAGTATTAAGAGCATGTTAATACAAGGCAAGATGGATTCACAATAAATGGAAATTTTTTTTACAGTTCCCACTACAGCTACCATTACAGTTCCAACTGCAAGTTCATCACCAACGGGCATCATAACACAGGGCCAAACTGCTTTTCCATCAACTGAACCACCAAGTAAGTTTCTTTTTGTTACCCAATATTTTGGTGAGCAATAACTTGCAATAACCTCTCTAAGAAGTACATTTCAAACAAATTATAAATTAATAGAGATTTATTGAGGATTTTTTCTTTCATTTCAGTCCTAAAAAACCTAACTACATCTCTCAAAGTTAAAAGAGAATTTTCGAAAAGCATGGAGGATAGCAATTCTTTATCTTTCAGGAATTTTGCCAAGGAATTCCAGACTGCGGTAGGTAATCCTTATTTTTATAGCTATTACAAAAATTTAATGCTGTTCAAGCTTTTAAGCATTGATGGGCTAATAATATTGTAGAGTAAAAACACCAAAGCATTCAATAGTTTGTGCTATTTAGTTAAATTAGCACTATTTAGTACTTCTTAGGCTGCATGCTTTACTTGTACTAGTACTTATTAAAAAAAAGAAAAGAAATTAAATTTAAAAAAAGTTACCAATGCATATTATATATCTGTGAAAAAAAGTAAACTTACTAACAAAATTGTACACAGTAGTGGAAAGTTTTGTTATAGGTCTATGGCTTAAGACCCCAGTGGTCCCAGGGTAAGCTGGGATACCTGGATATCTGGAGGACCTGGTTTCAACATGCAACGAGGATTTAGTTGTTTGGGCTTCCAAAAATACTGATAAAGTATTTCGTGACATCTCAAAGTAATGATAAACCAGACCCTGGTTGGGATGGTTTACTAGTATCAGAGTCTCTAAGAATCTAAAGCAGAAGTAAAAATAAGTTGCAAAATTTCGAATGACAGTGTTAAAAGCCGTTTTCAGGCAGAGCGTTTATGCCATACTCATCAAAAATCTCAATCTGGAACTCCAATTCCAGTTACAGGATCCAGATTTTGGCATACGTAATTAGCTTGTTGTTATGCAACGTCTCAAAAGCATGGACATTCGCACGGCTCGCTTTAAAATTCAAATGCTTCAGGTAAAATGTTAATGCATGAGTCATTTGAAAGCCCTGCACCCCCCCCCCCCCCCCCCCCCCCCTTCCCCTTCAGGCATTACCGGGGCATTCACTTTTTGGTCCACTGAAAACCAGTGAACACCTTAGTCTCTGGGGACAATGTGAGAGGTGAATACCCTGGTCCCCAAGGAAACAATTTAATAGATGTTAATGTCCCTGGTCTTGAATTTACAGTGAATTACACTATACGATGAACAAAGACAAATTTATTTTATGAATTTTATAGGCCATTTTAATCACAGGAAGCCCATACAAGCTTTGACAGCTGAATGTAATCTAACGAAAAAAATAAAAAATGAAAAATGAAAGCTAATATTTACTCACATAAAGTGTTGTTTACGTCATCCTAGTTCTTTAGTAGTGATTTTGAGCCATGTTAGCGATTTGTTAAAGAATTTTCCCTTCCCCGTTGTACAACTAATGCACGATTCAGCGTTATACAACAGGGAAGGAAATTATTTTTTAAAATGGCTAAAATGAATAGAAACCACTACTAAAGCACCAGGGTGACGTAAACAACACTTCATGTGAGTAAATATTAGCTTTTATTTATTTCATTTATTATTTGTTTTGTTAAATTACATTCAGCTCTCAAAGCTTCTGTGAGCTTCTTGTGTTTTAACACAAGACCAAAATCGTACACAACTTGTAAGTATTGACATGTTCATGCAAAGCAGTGAAAAGAAGCGTATCTCCCTCCTACCAGAGCGCTCAAATACAGTGAATTCCTTGCGAGCGCTCCGGTTTGGCCCCGGCAATGCCCGAAGGGGAAGGGTGGGGGGGTTTGCGGGGCTTTCACATGACTCATGCATTATACAGGCTAATATTTGCTCAAAACCTCTCTCCTAATTGCTTTACATTTTATAATTTTATAATCTATCGATATTTTTTAATGAATCGCCATTTTTTTGAAGAAAAGTCAAAGGAAATTGTATACGCTTCGAACGGCAAAGATCAAACGTCCCTGGAATGTGCGTAGAAAATTATTTATTTTGCTTCTTAAATCAAATAGAATCTTAAAATAAATATTGCTATGTACCTCATGTTCCTTTGTGAGTAGACTTTGAAGTCAAAACAGTGAATATAAATACATAAATAGAGGCTATATATAAGACTATATATATTGTCAAGTTTAAGAGAATAACGAGTCATAATGAATAATGAAATGGTTTACTATGGCTTATCGTAATTCTGACTCTTGAAAGCCTGTTCTCCTCATCATTCTTCGCTTGTTCGTGCAGAAGATACTGCTCGAGTAGATGAATCATGAATAGATAAACCAAAACAAACTTTTTCCCATGAAGTTCATTGGAAAAATCATTGCGCTATCTTCTCGGTTTGAAATTAATTAATTAGTATTTCTAGTTCGGCTGTCTTGAATTATGGCGGTCAACGAAATAGAGCATGCGTAGACATAAACCTGTGCCATGTGATCTGCTAGCTCCGCTCTCTCTTAATCACTTGACAACATAGTGACATTGATTGACATCTGGTACATGATAATTGATTGGACTTATAGACGGGAACCCTATAGCAGATACCCGCAAAGGTCTCTTGGGTAAGTTCCTGAAGACCCCTGGGTAACTATTGCGCAACTTTGACATTTTGTCGAGGAGGAAAAATACAAAAATAAAACAAAGGCATTTTATAGCTGGTATACCACAGGTATCCCAGCAATTAATGAGCTTGCAAATTTGTGCAATTTCTTTAAAGGGGTGCTTGGATGAAAACACCCGATTTTTGAAAGTCCAAATAAGTGAAGTATTTCAGGATAACATGACTCAATTACAATTATGTAAATCAGTGAAAAATTTAGCCTGGATGCCACTTGCTGTTGAGATATTTTTAGTTAAAAGCAAAAAGAACAATAGGGTTGAGTAAATGACGTCAKTTACTCACAATTTAGATACTGGGTGAATAAAATTGATATTTTTTCCCCGCTACTTTTGACTGTGAAGGAAACATGTTGCTTGGCTACTATCTGGACCATATAGATAAGTTTAAACAGGTTTCAAGTCATTTCCAATTTTCATTGATTTTCACCCAAGTGCCCCTTAAATGATTTTTTTTTTTACATATATATTAAATATATGTATTATAGACCAAAAAAATTGATGATAACTTAAAACAATAACTTTATTGTTATGTTATTCCTTTTTCTGGTTAGATTGAACAGGCCTATAAAAATGATAGCAACTTCCATTACTTTGGTAGTGTAAGAGTCATTAGTCTCAGGTACGTCAAACATACATGCATGACTTCTAATAGCACCTGGTTAGTTTTATTGAAGAAGCTAATCATAGTAAGCAAGTTAAAAGTCTTCTTCCCTTTCTTAACCAGCTGAGCGGTGAATTACAGCCAATTACGACGCATTTTGCTGTTTTGCAGTCGGCCCTTATTCCCAGGATTTTTCTGTTTTCTTTTAACTAAAATATGATGTACATACCTACAAGAAGCAGAAATATTGAAAGGAAGAAAAATGAATTTGCTTTACTGCAGCCATGTTTGCTTTGTTATTTCAATCTCTAATAATTCTATTAGGCCAGTCATTTTGTCCACTCTTGCTTTGAGCACTGTGTTCACCACTCAGCTGGAAAGGCTCATATGTAATATATTTTTGACCAGGTCCCTCTAGGCTTTCAATGAATAAAATATTTGAGATATAAGATGTGTGCTGATTGGCTGGCTATGATGTTTCCAGTGTATCAGAAGGCAGAGAGATGCTCATTCAAATTTTTAGAAAAAATTATAAAAGCAATATAAAATGTCTGCTTATAAATGCCTCTGTTTCGTGGTATAAATACTATGTGAGCTGTAGAACACTCTAAGAGCAAGAGAAACACTCAGCCTCATTTTCTTAAGATTGCTTTTCTCATACTATTACTCACAGTGCTATTATTAAGCTCCGCAACATGTTTATATCATATGGTACAGAGACATACGTGCACTTTTTATATTTCTTATTAAATAGATTTAATTGAACTAGATGTTTTATGTCATTTAATGCATTTTGTTTGTTTGTTTGTTTGGTTTTTTTTTTCATATTTAGGGAAGGTAGCATCAATGTCACTTTCATTGTCTTTTTCACAAGTGGGATAAAACGTGACAGTGCTTGTGCTCCTCTTGAAAATGCAATAAAAGATGGCAACCTTGGTAACTTTGAAATTGTCCCTGGCTCATTAGGGTGCTCTGATCCAAAGAGTAAGTATAAAAACAGTTATGAGATCTCTTTCATATGGATAACTGGTCATCTATTGATACCAGTATTTTATAATAGAGTGCAAACAATATAACCATGAAACTTTAGTAATACTAAATAGCACAATTTCATGCAAATTTTATTGTTTTCTATTGTTTACTTAGCACGATTTTGTACTATTTAGTAATTAGTGTTTCATGGATTAATTATTTGCACTCTACTGAAGGATTTCCCAGTATAAATAAAGTTTATTATTATTAGTAGTAGTATATGTAATAGGACTCCATGATGTCCTATTATTGGACGAAATAATTGGACGAGGAAAATTCTGAGTACTTCCAAAATTGGATGAGGCCGTAGGCCGACTCCAATTTCGCAGTCAGAGGAATTTTTCGAGTCTAATTATTTCTTGATYGGGGAGCATGAAATCCCATTACCTATTAATTATATAGCTGCYTAATTAATCCCATATCAACAAGACCTGTCCAATTAAGAAAATWATTGGAAAGTTACCTATATGGGATTAATGAGAAGCTGTATAATAATTATTATTATTATTATTATTATTATTATTATTATTATTTTCTTTATGGCAAAACATGCAGAGATTTTTTCAATCAAGACTTCCTTTACCATCTGAAATCTTGGGAGAACTTAAGAACAATGAATATTAAAAATATGGATTGCATAATACCAGCTCAATTAGACAAGACATCATAAATCAAAATTGGAGCTTTTATGGATTTCTGAGATTCTGGCGTATTTGGCCTGGTTTTCATGTTTCTTTCACAAATCAAAAGCCTTGCAATTCTTAAAGGATTTTTCATATCTTTCTTCAATTCTGTTTTCATAGACATTCTTTGATATGAAAAACCAATATGTCATGATTCCTTAGAATTTAGATCTTAATGTCTTAAATGTAATAATTCATTTAGCTTGGCTACTCGTATACAGCTATTTTATTGTAAAAAAAGTTGGTGAAGGTTTTGTTATATGTTGCATGTTGGATGTCACTTGCTAAGCTAGAAGTGTATTATATTCATATTATGTAAATTATATGAGCACAGATGAAAATATGCTGGAAAAAATTGCAGACAATTCTTTGTTAAATTTCGTATTGTTGCAACCTTTTTCTGTGAATTTTACATTGCCCATAGTATTCAACATCTAACATTTTTACTTAGGGATTTATAATTTTTGTTTTTGAACAATTTTCTTCGGGTACAATTATTAATATTGAATTTCCTTTACTTTGGCCCACAGCACTGCACAGTAATTGTCTAACACTGTTGCTTATAACTCTTAACTTTTTAGTCAGATGAAGCTTACAAATTAAATCATTAAAGTATGATAATGATTGTGGCGAATAAAAGCAATTACTGGAAGATAACAGGTTACTGAATCCAAAGAGTGTATTATTGCATAGGCATATTGTTTAACAGGTCATATAAAAATGGTATAAATCTGTTTTGGTCACAGCATCTACCCCCCGTCCACCAGCTTCTACAACTGGCGTGCATCCTGGAATAATTGCTGGTGTTGTAATTGTTGGAGTCCTTGCTATTGCTGGTCTGGTCATAGCTATATTATTCGTGTGCCGCAAAAAGTCATCCAAGAAAGGTAATCAAAACTAAGCAAATACTACTTCTTCTTTAGGGGCTAAGAGTTGAATATGTAGCCATTTTCGTCTTTTTGCGATCCATACATATTTCAGGCATCTTCTGGTTTAGCCTCCATCATTTTTTTTTATAAATTGACGATTCTTAAAGCTTCAGTGTATGCGAGCTTAGCCTCGAATCCAGGAGTTGCTTCTTTTGTTATTCTAATTTCTGCTTTTGTTTACCGAACTCAGAAGTGAGGCTAAGCCGCATATACACTGGAGTTTTAAGAGTCGTCAATATTGCGTAACTGATGGAATTAAAAAACCTGAAAACATATGTTGTATTGTTGGGTGCAGAAATGCGAACCGGTCGTAAAAATATGTCGTTTGTAGGACATATTTATGCCGTCTTTGTTCCGACTGAAACTTCGTATGCTGTCTCCAATACTCACCCTCGTATAGCGTTAACATTGCTTGGAATTTAACAATTGAATAAGTAAGAAACTTATACACAGTGTAAAATATATGGAAACTAACGCCAGGAAAATGGCAAACGTTTTTACGGTGGTGAGCTTCCTCGTTGTTCACTTGTTTCATTGAACACACCCACGCAGTCCCAACTAGTTACTGCTAGTGATTATCAAAACCTTTAATCGAACCATGAAACAAACTCTGTTCTGAAAAAGACCATGGTAAGGCTATATAAAACTTATAACTAATAACACCCTGAAGTGGAGATACAGTAGAGAAAAACCGAATAGCCCATACAAAAACCCTCAAATTGAGGGAGATCCCTAACAAACTTTACTCACATATGATGCCGAGTCCAGGAATCGAACCTATGACCCTAGAGGTGAGAGATGAGTGTCCCACTGCTATGCCGCTCTTGATTCCCAGCAGTTGCTTAAAATTTACTAAATTTAGTTTGATATGCAATAGTTACTGAAAACCTAATCTGTCTTTTTTTAGCTTATCGCAGTTCCACAGGACCAGCACCGGGGTAAGTATGTAATTCAATATGTTTTTCTCGTGCTGTCACACGATTAATGCTCAATTGGTTTATTTAACTTAATGAATTTGCCGTTCTCTCTTTTCGTTTCCTTTTTCCCCAGTTTCCTCTTCGTTTCTTTTTCCTTTCTTTTTACTCTTTTTCTGTGTGTGTGTCTTTCTTACAAGTCTCTTTTTCTCGTTTATTTTCTTTTACGCTACTCCACTCCACTCCACTCCACTCCACTCCACTCCACTCCACTCCACTCCACTCTACTCTACTCTACAGCTGTACTCTACTCTATGACTTCTGCTGTGCTGTGCTTTGCTCTGTTCTGTTCTCCTTTGCTTCACAACTCTCCTTTTTCAGTTTCCTTTTCTTTTTTCATCGTCATGTACATGTATTTACTCTCTTGCTGGTCTTTCTTACTATTTGATATCATTTTTAGATATGAAATGGATGCAAGACACGGCGAACCAGAGGAGCAGTATGCCAGTGTACAAAAACCGGGTGCTTCAGTTCCCAAACAGTCGGGTGACCAATCATTACCCCAGTACGCCGTAGTTGACAAAAGCAAGAAAAACAAGAACAAACCTAGGGTATGTCAAAATTGAGTTCAACAGGGTGATCCATCAACAGTTCACCCTGGATCTTAGTTGCCTAAGTCATCATTAGAGAAACGTACTGTACTGTACTGTAGTGTAGTGCACTGTAGTGAGCTATTGTTTAAAAATGAATTGACACGAACTATGCGAAAAAAAATCAGCAGCACTTTGTGGAATCACATGTATATGCACTGAAAATCTTTTTTCCCAATCCAGAATCTGACCAGTTTTCTTATGATTACCATTCATTATATTATTGACTTCATAATATTCCCATTTGTTAGGAGTCTGACGAGCTTGTCTATGCAGTATTGGATCATGATCACAATGCAAGCATGAGTTCAAGGCCACCATCAGACCGACGTTCAACTGGTGCAACTGGCGATACAGTTTATGCAGACATTCAAAGTGAGAAAAAGAAACAGCGCTACCCGCCACCACAATATGGTAACATACAGGATAACAGCTATGCTTGAAGGTTAACGACTCTATATATCTACTTATGTAGAAGGGCTTAACAAATAGGCAACCTGCAACTTGGCCTGCAGTTTTGCAGGAAAAATAAGCAGGATGGTTGTTAGCAATGTCTCGAAATTGTTTTTTTTTTTCTTTGGCTTTTTGTTTTTGTTTTTGTTTTGTTTTGTTTTGTTTTGTTTTGTTTTTTTTGGCAAATAGTTTTTGCAATTGTTTTTTTGTAAGTATAGATCGATTTATCATATTTTTGAATGATTGTAGCAGCAATGTCGGACATTGTAAATTGTTACAGCAACTTAAAGCATTAGCATTACTTCTGGCTTCTTGCAAGGTATTGATGTTTTCATGATTGAACCAGCAAAGTGCATTTTATATGTTAGAATCATGATCAAACAATAATATCTAATGCAAGATAAACATTTTCAATGCACAAACACAAACTAGACCACATTTCTTTGTTAGAATGCCTAATTGCARTACTGTGACCTTTTTTAATTGAACCTGCATTGCCACTTATTGCTGTTACATCCAAATTTATAAATCAAGTGGCACTGCATATCTTTCCCTGCTTTTGCAGTCAACCACTTTATACAGTAAGATAGTTTTCTTAAATTAAGACAAAGAGAATGCAAGCAGGCCTAACTTCATTGGCATTTCTTGAATTCGTTAACATGATGCATTGTGGTCTAGCTGGGGTAGAAACAACACCATATAAGGCATGATGAACAAAAAGATGTTCATACCCAAACTGAAACACAATGCACCTTGTTCGCTATCACCCTCATTAAAGAAATATTGCAAATAATCACATTATTTGATCAAAAGAAGTTTGCATCCAAGATAGACCAGAATGCACTTTGCTTATTCCAGGAAACAGTGGGACTGCGGCATTTTTGTTATTAAGCAATTGGATCAGAAGCTGAATTGCAAGACTGAGTTTCTAATGCGAGTGTAATTGTAGTGCAATCCATAAACTAAATGGCTTGCAAGTAATAGGGTCTAATTGTTCTAGACATTGATATTAATACTAAAAGGGCATAGTAGCTTTCCGCTTAGTGGCAATTTTCATATAACTCAACTAAGCCGGCTAGTTGAATTTCCTAAGTCAAACATTTAAAAAATGCATGCACTACCATTTTGAAGAAATCAAGAAAGTAATTTGCTATGCATTAGATCATGATTTTGATTCATAGGAAAATTATATTTTTAAAACGCTTTGACAGTGGATTTTTAGTATATACAAAATGACCAAAAAAAATAAGACAACGATTCTAAATGTTTCTTCATAACGAACATTTAATAGCCTATAGGTATACTCTCCTCTTTAATTCAGTTACGTCCAGCTCACTCTTAACACTTACTAGGCACTCTATTGAAAGATATGTAGGAATATTAAACTTCCGCTTTCAGAGTATGGTCCCTGAAGGGAAAGGGGACATCCAAGACCACTTGGTCCCATATTGAGTATGTCATTATGAATAATTAGATTTGCAGATGTTTTGGCTTGTTGACGTTTTTCCTAGAAGTCTCTAGTCAACGGATTCCAAATATAGATTGTGATTCATGGAAATGGAATCTATCAATGTCATGTGGAAGTAAACACCTTTTTCTATTACTTCTTTTATGATTAATGGATCGAAAGTGTCGAAGATTATGACATACAATATTAGATATTGTGAAAAAAATTAAGGTTACTCGAATGTTTTGTACCATCCGCTTTTCTTTGATGTCTGTTTTTTATGTAAATGTCTATTGATGCTTGATGGGATCCAAAACCTGGTGGTGCAGAATGTAAACATCTAGTGTCAACAAAACCTAACTCACGTTATTATCATTCCTTCTTTTTGATTACAATAAACTTGCCAAAACGTGTATTAAGCCTACATAATATCCTTGGAATAACTTCTGATATCTCATGTCCAAACACACTTACACACACTTACTTGCCAAAACGTGTATTAAGCCTACATAATATCCTTGGAATAACTTCTGATATCTCATGTCCAAAGGTTAAAATACACAAGACTGATAACTTGGTGAAATTTGAATTCAGTTAATAGTATTAATGACGTAACCTCTATAACATTGTCAGMCAGTTCTTGGAAAGTTGGGCATCAATATTTAATAGTCGTTTTCCCAACTGCTTCTCTGTCTACGCTTATTTTTGAGATTAAAACCATCCTTGTGCTTCAAGATATGATAGAAAATGTTTTTTATCTGTAATACTAACTTTCTATTCAWAGAAAAGTCGAAATAGGACGCCAAATTCAGACCTTGGACCATTACATCAGCAAAACAAAATTACCATATCTGTCTTTATTCAGCTCGTTTTGCTGAAATGAGGTTAAAGTTGAAGTGCTTAAAATGAAAACATTTTTGTTATTCAGACTCTTCTAGAGAGGTGTCACGCTAGAATGGTAGATTTTAATCATGTTTTTGTTTGGTTTAATAATTTTCTCATGGTTTCAAAGTGAACTTTCTCTGTGTGTTTCTTATGATAGTAACTTAGGTATTTGAAATATAAATGCACGGCTAACTTCCTCATTCTTCCTCTAATAATTTGATCCGTACTCTTGTTTTAACAAAACAATTTAGTACGCAAATAAAACTTGGGATTAAGATAATTTAGTTCCCGTAGCGACGTAGAATTTATAAAATTCTTTTCAATATCAATAATTTGTGCGAGTAAGTTAATTATGGCAAATAATTTTTAAAAATAGAAAAATAATATTTTTATAAAGTCACCCTAAAATTCAAGATTGGTATTCTTTATGAATTTATATTAACACACCAGTAAATTGGTTGGCAGCCATTACACAATTGCAATAGTTTTGATAGTCAATACTTTATGTACTCATCATGGACTGTACAAAAATTATATTTCATATTTTTACTCGATTTTATCACATTACTGCTAAGAAGATAAACTAAATTGGATATAAACTAGATAAACTATTAGGCAGAAGTCTAAAAACAATATTAAAAAAGTTATATAAATGTGGGTGCTTCTATGCCTTAATATTGGTTTCAATATTGCAAAAATGCCATATAGGCACCCATTTCAACTCCATATATTTTTGTAGTCAAAGTCACATAGCAATCCAAATACCAATTCAAATTTACATTTTGATAGATAAGATACTCTTTATAGCCTTGTTAGTACTAYTTCATACCTTCTTAAAAGTGTATTTTAGGGATGAAATATTTTGTAAATTTCATTTTAATACATTGTAATACATGGGTGTTTTTACACTACATGCATATAACAGTTTTGTAAAGGTTTCATACTAGATAAAGTTAATAAAAGCAACTTCAAAAATTTGCATATGGGTTTCCTTGTCATTCCTGGGTTACGTGTGTGCGCTGGACTTCAGCTTGATGTGTGTAAAAACATCACAATTATTTTCCTTTGCGCCTTTAAATTTCATATGTGCGCATTAATAACAACATGCGAAAGTTTCCGAAATGTGACATTTTCCTTGACGGTTATGACTTGCAGCAGTGCGTATGGTTTCTACTTGATTGTGTGCGTAGGTATTCAATATCAGTGTGTCACGCAATCTCCATAATGTTCACTAGRCATAAACAGCCAAGTAAATAATATATATAATACAATAATATATTCATATCTACATCTCTATTATGCACTTATTAGGTGCTTCAACGATATTCGTTAACACTCGAGAGCATTCAAAACATCCTCTCCATTTTTAGATATGTTATTTCCCTTCATTGATTTTGGAGTTGGAACGGAAGTGCTTCCACGATGCGTCGTAAGTTCTGAGATGAATGCGGAAAAATCCAGCTTAAAAACAACCCAGCACATTACTGTATATAAAGCTATATCATCAAGTATATTATATAAGAATAAATAATATAAGAATATAATATAAGAATTTTTTTCGATTTATTTGGTTTCAGCAAAATATACCTTTAATTTGATTTAGAATATTTCAGTTTGAGCATGTAGAAAGAGTTTCAAGAGATGGGTTTAACGCAAGTTTAAACACAACTCCCTCAGTAACAAAGCACGCGGAAATTGGAAGCTATCCTTGCTGTTACCCATTCGTGACGAAGGGCCTCATGATGATCACGAGCTAGTTTTATCAATAGGTTACAGCATAATCCGTTTCAGAGGACTTTAACAACATCTTTCGAGTTTGATAAGTCGAGGCATGAAAGTGAAGTATTTATCTTTCATTTCCGCCTGATTGTTTCGTTTGCAGGGATTGGTATTAAACAATCCTTGATCGCTGCTTCGTTATCAAAAACATCATGAATATATTAAAGTATAAATTTTAATATTAAACATAATCTAATGGAATAAATTAAGATAGAACATGCTCGAAATTACTCGGAACTTCTTTCATGTTAAAGGGACAATATCTTACTATCAACGTAACAAATATAAGCTATTGAATGTATTGAAACTGCTCAATTGATTTTAGAATTAAGATGATAATTCGATGATACTGTATTTACTTAGCCTTATGCTGCGCGTAGTACAACTGGTGCGCACTAAATATGATGTGCGTAAGTTAAAATAATTGCTCTTTCTGCATTTACTGATAAGTAAAAAAACGAAGAAATATAGAACACGAATTTATAAAACATTTACATTTACCACGAAAAGTTTATTAAATATAACTCTTTTTGATGAGCAACCAGATTTGCGCATGCGCAGTATTTATTGAAATAGTTCCGAGATCAAAACTGTTACTACTGATTTACTAAATATCAAAAATGAATGACCGTGTTCACCTTATTGAAAATCACTATCACACAACATGAATATAGGTGCGTTCAGTTTGATTTGGTTTTGCGCACATTTTTTTATTTGCGCGATGCCCAATGATAGCAATGCGCACTTTTGCACAATTAGCTGCGCATTCACTTACCGCGCCTATTTTCCTTTTATTTTTTCTCGACTCYCGTTGTGCGCATTAGCCTTTCATGTTTTTATCTGACAAGGAATATGCATGAAAATTTTTGAAAAAAAACTGTTTATCTAATAGGCGAGCATTCTATAGCATTTATTTTTTTATAATATTATTTATAATATGCGCAAATAGCATTAAAGATGGTAGAATGCATATGTTATGTATACTTGGTAGAAATTGCGAAACTCTTTGCAAATTTTAAAGCAGCGTTAAAGATGTAATGCGCTTACAAAAGAAGCGCCTGCTATCTAGTTGCATCAAAAATCTTTTGAAGTTTCTGACCATTTGTTTTTTCATTTTAGTTTCAATGAAACAATCCATGTACACGTGTGCCTGATGGTAACGCTACAAATGCACGTGTGAAATATATATACCATGGAACATGTTAAAAAGAAGCGGAATAAACTTCATTCAATTATAGGTTTGGCTGCACTTAACGTAGCAGCAATACGCTACGCACACGGCGTGAGACTTTGTATTATATAATCATAAAGTAAAAAATCACATTTCGTTTCGGCATCCTAGATGGGTGTGGTACGAGTAAAATGTTAATCATTTCTAAGGTTGTCACAWTTATTACGAGTTTACTAACAAGTGCTTATAGTCTTCATGTCAAAAACTAGGAACGCTCTCACTTYGCACGTTGGAATGTTATTAAACAACAAAACTTACATAAGAGTCAGGGAACAGATGCATCTATGACGCATGGTGGCTTGTTTTGATTATAAAATGCTGTTTCGTTTGCAACTGCGYTTCACCATGACATATATCACATGAGAAAGGCGGCCTGTGGTTGTCTTTAAAGTATGTATGTTCAAAATGATAGATTCCTAGTTATAAGCCTTGAAACGTTGTTTCACATTTGGTTTATTTAGCTTAATTCCGTAATAATTAGAATTGTATGTTAGCAACTTCAGATAATGTTTTTGTTACTTCTATACATTCTGCGATAAACCGTATAGAGAATTGTCTCGTTTAAAAACGGAGTATACTTATATGCGCAAAGTTAGCAGAGAATGTTTACGTTTGGTATAATGCTCCGCGATAAACCAAACGTTCTAAAACTTAATTTGGGAAGCACTGTTGTTGCGCGCTGCTAAATGCGTCGTCTCTAACCAAAGAGGCACAGGTTCTGGTCCTGCCGGTCTCGGTGTCGTATGTGAGCAGAGTTGTTTGTTGGTTCTCTCCTGTGCTTCGAGGGTTTTTTCTCCGGGTTCTCTGCATTTCATCCCCCCTCAAAAATCAATTTCTAAATTCCAATTCGATCTCTAGGCTTTCACCTAGCTGGAGCCTAGCTCTGTTGTGATTGTCCCACGCTGTGATGCAACAGCAAAAGCTTAATACATTTTAGATTTTAAACTTATCACTTGCTCAGATACTAATCTCTACGCAATGCTAATCATATGATGTCGTTACTAAATAAGACGTCTTATAACATTATWAAAAGCCTGTTGCCTATTCTAAATGAAACCATATCATAACATAGATTGAGAAGAACGAGAATATGCCAAAATATGAGTATATATTTCATATATTTCTTAGTAAAGAAGTTGTTTATWAAAAAAGGTACTAAATATAAGGAATCATGAAAAACGATTTTTGTAACTTTTTGACGTACCTTTTKGCAAWCTGCTATGTGCGCTTTTGAACCCAGAAAAACTATGTGGTCTGATGTCCAATGTTTTGACCGATCTGTTGCTTTTTYTGATATTTAGACCATATTATAAACCATTGACAACCTTTTGTTCAAAGCTACCRATCATRGCTTTGATCGTATCCAGAAATAGTTTTCGCATCTCCTTGTGAGAACGTTTGATAAACCAACATGGCTTGGAGAAGGAATCACAGGTTAGATCATCTGATGTGAATGGAGTCGCRCGATATGTCAGTTTGCAGTTGAAGTAACCTWRYTTCCTCRTCCTTAACTATGCGCATTGTGATTGGATGAATCCCATGAAACATTRGGAAGAAACAATTGTACGAAAMGCTGTCACATATGCGCATCATAAGGAGCATAAGACAGACAATATCCATTTGGCTCAGTAAACGAAACATTCGTTACACCAGTTTGCCAGTTTTCAATCCTTTGTTAATACATGATTTTGATTTTATAATGTCTTTTGTTTGTTTGTTGATATCAAGTGTCTGCTTTTAGTTTGTTTGTATTTTTGTCCATCTTTATAAAATTTGAGCAATGCTTCATTTACATGACGTCATAGGCGCCATCTTGGATGAATTTAATGTTATACTTCTTGGCAATGTAGTTCTACTAGTAAAAATGGAGAAAATAAGAAATGAAATTTWGATTAAATAAAGCCTCCTTGGTTGTAAATTGCCAAAAACAAAACTAGCTGGTTTTAAAAGCRCACGAACATTTWACACCAAGAACGAAAGAATGCGAACCGTTTGGTTACTGTAAGCCATGGTCCACTAACATAAAATAATATCAAATTATGATTACAGTCTTAACACCATGCAGCATTTAACTACCATATACTATCTTATATTGGCCTATCCTTTCATATTTAAAAATCAAAAAAGTAAATTACCAATATATTTTATCTACATTTGATCTAACCCTGAATCGTTACCAGCCAAGAGCTAATTTAGTCAAGACTAGTCAAGACTATACAATTGGAATCATGAAAAATATGAGACAATGATGCATAAAGGAACGTTGAAGAGCGGTGAAAAGAGTTGAGAAGCCTATTGTATTAAGTCATATTGATCAATAGTTTGGGTAATTGTCACAATCGTAATGATCATTATGTAAGAATAAATTTCCAAGTGGATTCCATATGAAGCCAAGGAAGTGCATTTATCTTCCTCTTACCAAAATGCTCATATTTTTAACTTTACTTTGTAATGTATACAACTGGAGTTTAGTCTTTTGCGCGCGAGATTGTTGGTAGCCTATAGTATATTATATTACGATATTTATGAACACTAGTTTCGACAAGTACTATTGCTTCCATTTGTTGTTATTCGACTGTTGGACTACATATTGTMTTTCGAATTCGGTTCAAATGTAATCATCCTTTTAGCTATTCTCGCCCACCRGATATATATTTTGATTTGAGATGCTATATTAATGCTACTTATTATACTTTTAGGGAAAAATAATACATAAGAAGCTAACTTACCTGAGGTCTGAAACATCTCCGTTGATCCAACACTATGAACTGTATTACAAAGAAACACAAATGCCGCTGCTACTAGAACCGTTATAACGCCCATAAATGCTGAAGGGATACATTAAAGATGGTATTCAAAACAATAGTTATTCAGTCCACAAGAATAATCTCTGAAAGGACAGCATCAAGTTAAAATCACTGTATCATATGAATTGGGAATATTTAAGTCCAATACTAACGAATAAAAACGAAATTATTGGTTTCTATTTTTTTATCTTTTAGTTTCGACCATCCGGCTAACCACATAGAATAGGGACCTCTCATTATCTATCACACGCTTAGGAGAGTAGGGAGGGGGGGGGGGGGGGGAGCCGGTGGGGGGGGGGGGGGGGGGGGGGGGGGGGGGGGTGCTGACGATTTTTGTCGCGACACCACTATAACGACAACGTATTTTATTGGCTTCGTATAAAAAACAGTTACGGCATTAGAGTTAATAACCAATTAAAAAAGAATAATATAGCAATAAATAACATATCAGAAGCACAAACCCCTGTAACAAGTATCATTTTTTTCAGCCTTCTTTTTAAAAAACTTATAAATTAATTTTCCATAATGAATTTTTCAACAATTGTTTTACTCGAAGGTCCAAAGACCCGTTTATTTTAACTAACAATTTGTTGCGCRAATTCAATGGCGCTTAAATGTGAAAATACCCTGCGATTTTATAGCAAAATATTGCATCCAAGTTGCTGCAAATTCCTACATGCAACGACGCTCTTACCAACTGAGCTAGCCGGGTGGCGGTCAAATATCGGATGGCTTTTTAATACGGCACATGTTATTCCCGGTCACAATGTTAACAGCCGTGAAACAAAGCACG
>NW_022261606.1:94579-108900 GCF_009602425.1 Actinia tenebrosa
ATACGCCAAAAATACTGCTGTGACCAACGGTTTAATCGTACGTAACGAACTACTGTATAAGTTAATAAGATAATCCAAATCCCCTAAATAACCAAGGTTTCAAGGTTTCAAGGTTTCAAGGTTTTTTTTATTTCCCAGAATGAGAATTTTATACTTTACATTACTATTTTAAAAAAATTAACTGGGAGGAGCAGAAGAAAAACAACCCAAAAGGGTTAAGAGAATATTTCTGCACCTTGAAACTATATAATACTTTCAAAGAAGGGGGAAAGAGGCAAAACTAAAATAGATTCAACACACATAAAAAGTTATATACAATAAAGTGAAGTTTGAACTAAATTAAAGTAGGAAATAAAGTTAAATTGAAGCAAAACCTAAATAGAATAAAAATTCTAAAGCAACAGATGTTTTTTAAGTAGAAGATAATATAGGTAAGTTGTAGTGCTTGGGAACGAGGTTATTCCGGGCGAAAGCCCTTGGAATTAAATTCGGAAAAATAAATTTCCGACCTCGCTGGGACTCGAACCCACGACCTTCGGAATTGTACTACCGATGCTCTACCAGCTGAGCTAGAGGTCAGACTGAGAGCAGGCCGGGGTGAAATAGATGTTAGGTCGCGGTAATTATGATGCAAAGACGAGAGTATGTGGACCGCGTGGCAATTAATTTTTCCGAATTTAATTCCAAGGGCTTTCGCCCGGAATAACCTCGTTCCCAAGCACTACAACTTACCTATATTATCTTCTACTATTTCATTAGTGCCACGCGGTCCACATACTCTCGTCAGATGTTTTTTAAGCTTATTTTTAAAGACTTTATGTGTTGAACTGGTTTTTATATTATGTGGTAATTCATTCCAATTAGTAAAATGATCAAAATTCCATTAGGTCAAAAAGAAAATACAAAGTACACATCTTTATAGCAAATAAGTGCAAATTATCACGAGTTTAATTTTCTTTTATCATGATAACGTTACAGGTATTCCCATGAATGAATGAAATAATAGCCAGAAAAAGGAGTAATAAACATAAAGATTATAAAAGTATATTATGATATTTATGTTATTGGCTTACACAGGTATAGAAAATATTGGTAAAATCTAAAATTGAAATTTAATAAATACGCCTTTTGTATATTGAATGCCATTAATATGGAAAGCCTCAATATATAGTTCTTTTAGTATTGGCTTCGATTGTATTGCGTTTACATCAATTGGGCTTCCTGTGCATAAAATATTTTAAAACAGCAAACAGAACGACCGATGAAGTGCGACCAGCACCAATGCCAATGTCAGTATATCTTTCAGCCTTGGTTACTTTAGTTTTTGGTTGTTTTAGTAAGTAATATGAGATCGACATACAAGTTATTCCATTAATTGGATGAATACAATAATATTATAAACTATTTATATCTTCTATACGAATTCCTAGTGACACTAAAATCGAAATGTAAACTGCACTCATTAATCAAGGTATTTCTCTTCAACTTACCAACAGGCGGAAATAACTGTAGAATCATTGCTACACAGCTCAATAAAATGGCATACATCTTGTGTGATATGTGATTATTTCTATGAATGTTAACCCGATCTCTTGAATATAAATTAGGCAATATGTGAACCGTATCGCAAGCAAATAAATCTTTTTATGTCCGAGTGCTTGGCTGCAGTGTGTTTAACATTTGCAGTGTTACCTATTCTAAAGGTTAAAACTGCTGTAAATAATAAGTTGCGTGACGTGCTGCAACGTATGACAATTTTTCATTTCACGCTCCCACTTAAGACGAAAAACTTATCTTTCGGTTTGTAAAAACAAAATAGCAAAATAGAAGAGACTTATATCGTCAAGAAAAAGTGATGGTGTATAATCAGTTGAATGATCTTCAACATTGATTAAAAAAAAGAAAGAATAATTTTTATTTCATGATCTCTTGTTTGAGATCTGCGGCTCGCCTTTTTTCTTTACGAGCTGATCATGTGGTGAGCATATCTATGACAATCCTATGTTTCAAATTATTGGCCGTGGCTTTGTTTATCGATGGTTCACAAGTTCTAGTAGCAAATGATGAGAAGAAATTGTGGTCTTATATTACGTGTGATTTGTGAGTGAAATGTTGGAAATAACTGTATTCTTTTTGATAATTTAGCAATCGTTTGGATATACTACGTCTAAAGGAATTAAATGACACTGAGTTTTTAATGTCATTTTTCAAAGAGTTCCAAAGATTTGTTGTGATGACACCAAAGGCTCCTCCAGCCTCCTTTATTCTATGTATTTGGGCATTTGCTCATGATTGGACATTGGTGTTTTTAGCTTGACTATAGTCGAGACGATGGCTCACCTAAGATATATATAGAAGGATGATACCCTCGATGGAGAAGAATGAGATAGCACGTAGTGTTATAAATTTTTACCTGGTGGTTTAGTGACTGTTAATTGTGCATGGATGATTTTGTAGAACGAAGTGCCATAAACCCGGATCTTTGCCATGTAATGATTGGTGTCATTGATGTTTAGGTTTGCGATCTTGAACCACGCCTGACCCTTTGTCAAATTACCAACAAAACTGACTCTTCCTCTGTAACCAGCATTAGAAGTTAGGTATGCACCAAAGCGTTTGTCAACTGTTATCAACACTATTTTATGGTTATCAGTTTCACCATCACGTATGCCCCATGCCACTTCTAGGATGCTGGTACTGGTATTAAACATGAACACCGCATCTTCTCCTTCTTCTCTTGTCATTGATGCAGGACTTGAAACGGTTACTGGCAGTAARRGTAAGAGRAAATAGTAACCTAACATTCTTTTTTTATTTTTATTWYATTTTTRCAATTTYTTTATCGATTGCAYGTGTAAAAGATAGGGATAAATAATGAAGATATGTCAAAACCAAYCGAAAACCAAGCAACCAACCAATTCTCGACCATATATTTTTAGAGTTTTTCTTGCAGATTTAATTTTATTTCATTTAAAAACGTTTGTGTCAAATGGGCTCCCTGTGCATAATATGTTATTAACCTAGCAAACAAAACCGAACCGATAAAAAGCGATCAGCAAAATATCCATGTATTTTTATAGCTTAGATTCTGTCCTTTTTAATGTATTTACGTATTGTAARATTAGATTAGACAAACCGGACCTATGCCATTAAGTATATACTGAATACAATGTTATTGTCTAACAATTATCTTCTTTAATGAACTTAAATCGAAATATAAACCACACTAAATCCAGGCATTTTTCTTCAACTTACCTACAGGCRGAAGTAACTGTAGAATCAGTGCTGCAAAGATCAATAAAATGGCATACATTTTACGKTAGCGATCAAATAAACGAAGGTTGACGCATACAAATCTCAGTCGTTATATGGAACGTTATTGAAAAAATAAATATATWGACGTCCGTCTGCTTTTGGCTGCTGTGTGTTTAATATTTGTGGCATAACCTTTTCTAAAGGTTAAAAATGATGTAAATGCTAAGTTGGATGACGTCAGCCAAAGTGACAATCACGTCACGTTACTACTGAAGACCTGAATAAACCCTTTACATTTTACTCTGTGTATTCATTGGGATAAAAAAAAGATAAGCAGTGAGACGAGATTAAAAGCAATGGATAAATGTCTTCCAATCAGTTGCATGATCCCCAACATTGAATGAAAATAAAAAAGTAAGAAAGAAACTGAATAAAGAAACATAAGATTAAACTTATATCCCTGATAGATCCTTCGGTTTCAGATCTGCTTTGCCCTCCTAATGAGTGCTGATTATGTGGTAGCATATTTGAGACACTAAGTCACTGTGCTGTCAAATTGCTGTCTCTGGCCTTGGTTGTAATTACCGGCCTCAGAAAAGGCATAAGTTATCTTGCCGTCTGAATATTTTCAAAGAATCAAAAAGCGTGCGGTAATTAAAACATTTAAAAAAAGAATCATATATCCCACAAAACCACGGTAAAATTAGGTTTCAAAACCGTGAATTAACCTCAGTAGTCTAGACGAATGGTGGTTGTTGTTAAAGCATAGAAAATTTGGGTGTTATTGAAATATAACGAGGAAAAACATCGGAGAAGGGGAAGGGGGGAGGAGTCGCATACCAACGTAATTAGGCCACGAGAAAAGAATAACTGCTTATTAATTATCAAATTAACTGAAATGCTAACAACAGTGCTAATGAGTGTAATTGTAAGCCGATCGCGTGACTTGGGAATTATTTAGCCAAAGCACCAGTAAAGTAAAGGAATTCAAGCATTAATTTTTTTTTTGTTTTTTGTTTTTTTGTAGTGGAATAAAACTAAGTTGCTGTTTTATGCATCATTGCTCGATCCTTTACTATCAACATATTTGACTGAAAGATCGATGGTCTAGTGTTTGGGCCTTCAGATCCCTTCAATCTTCCCATTTTTTCGTCAAAGAAAAATGATGCAAAGCTTTATAAGAAAACACTTGAATTGCCAATATTGAAGAGTTAATCAACTCTCTTTAATACTTTTGACTCGCGAACAAACACACGCACAAAAATAATCACACTTTGCTTTCTTCTTCTTTTGAGATGATTTGCAACGACTGGTACTCTTTTCCTGTCACATCCTGCTGCAGTTGTTCGTATGTTCTTGGATTATCAGCCGCATCAGTGCTATGCTTAATGTTGCGTTTATTAAGAGGCTCGTATAATTGGCCCTTTGGTAGATTTGTTAGTTCTTCGTAATGCTGTGGCAATGAAGGTACGGTGTTTTGGCCCAGTGCACCGGCTGAAGAATCACGTGTATTCATCTCTTTTGCAGATAAAGAAGCTACACCTTGGAGGGTGGACGTGAGGTGAGTGCTGGCGTCTTCATCTCTGTTTTCACAGATTGTTTCATACATTTCTTTATCGGCAATTCTTGCCTTGGCTGACTCATGCACTCGTACATTTGAGGCGTCGTCCATCTGATTGGCATTCTAAATTGAAAATGGTATATGCATACACAGTAATAGGAAGTCATGGAAATACTAGTAAGTAGATAATTACTGATCTTATCAAAATCCATTGTTTTCAGTCTGCATTATCCCAACGAATGCATAGACGAAAATCAGACATATTTAGTTCATTCTTTATTGGCTTTGTTTCTATGATGCACAAGCTAGAAAGAAAACAATTGGATTTTGATAAGAAGAATAATTATACTAGATAATCACTTCGGCACGCAGCATTCGTAGGTATAATGCAGGCAGCTGAGGGCTACCCCCTCAGCTGCCTGCATTATACCTACGAATGCTGCGTACCTCAGTAATTATCTATTAAATAATAGCAGATGTAAAGGAACAGCATGTTGTATTGTTTGACAAATTAATTGTAACATTTTGTTTTGATGAAAGAGCACTTGTGACAGTTACGTTATACATTGGCATTTGACAGTATATTTACCTCGTAAGCTCCAAGGTCCTCCCCTTTAATACCTGACAAACTTCTACAGCGAGAAAAAAAGCAAAAAAAAGTAATCACTTAAGAACTATAGTCTGTTGGATGCTAGCAAACGAATAAACAAACGAGTAAGCGAATAAAGAATAAAAACCCAGCGACAGACAATCTGGAAGAACGACAGACAAAATACAACACCAAAAATACCTTTTCCTTGCTGACTTTTCTAGAATATGAAAAAATTAATAAATAATTATGATAATTTTGGTCATAAAAAAATGAATAGAATTGATGTTGTAATGAAGGTTTTGTTAAGTTTCCATTTTTACCTTTTCYTTTCCAAATGTAGACGAGTAAGACCACGATGACCACAACAAGGATAACGATGACAGTGACACATGCTGCGATGATCGAGGTACCTACAAAAATGATCAACACCAARCATATTTACTAAGTATGCCATGGGAGTAAGTGCAGTGATAAAGGTAACTATTGCACACTATGGAAAAGAGTACATACAATTTGATTTAGCCATTCATGTCAACATTTTTATTGTTTGTTCGTTTTTGTTGCTTGATGACGTAACGACTGAAGTCTTTAATTGATGTATACCACTGCATGCCTTATTTAACCAAGAAACCATTATTCAATGCCATTGTTAAAAGTAACTTACATGTTCCACTAGGCTTTGATTGATTCTCAGTAATACTCGTACCGGGTACTGAAACAAAAACGATTATGCTTGTTAAATAATAGCTGAGGACACAAAAGTAGTTGCTCGTTCCAAAAAAGTAAATTCAACGATAGAAACTATCCTCCAAATAATTATATACTGCTTGAAAGACGTCGGAGAATAAAAACGTACAGACTGAAGTGCTAGAATAGAAAGAAATTGCTAACTAGTCTCAGACCGMTTACTCACGAGAGTGTGTTGTAGACGTTATATTCTTCGGTGGACTTGACGTTATGTTGTGGGGTACAGTTGACGTTATGGTGTTTGATACAAATGATGTGCTTGCCGTGGTTGACGTCTGGAGAGGTCTTGTWGTTGGTGCTGAAATTGTTACAAAGGAAAAAGAAAGAAAAGAATTGAGAGAAAGCAAAATACACGATAGGCTAAAAAAAAATTAATGAAAAATAACTAGAAAAGTAGAAAATGATTGGAGAAAATGAACATAATACTAATGCAATTTGAATTTTAATGATTTTCTACCTCGTCTTCCTTTCAGGAAAGAGCACTATACTTATGCACTATAAAAATGCCAACTCTAAATTATCTTAGATATAAACATACACACACACACACACACGCACACACACACGCACACACACACACACACACACACACACACCACACACACACACATACACGCAAACGCACACACACACATATATTATATATTAAATTTAATATATATAATTTAAAGCACAAAGACATTTTCTGACCGGGTTGTATCACAGTTAACTGTACTGGTACATATTTGTAGTCTGATGCATCCTGTATTGCAATTTTTGCCATGTACTGATTGGTATCATTTATGTTCAGGTTTGTGATCTTGAGCCAAGCCTGACCCTTTGACATATCACCAACTTGTTGAATTGATCTTTTTATCTAACTGTATTCCATCTGCTTTATTGTAGTTGATAAGTCCTTGTTGCAGTTTGTTAGTGTTGCCATCTCGTATTCCCCAGTTGACTCCCACTATATTGGTAGCATTAATCATGAACACCACATCTTGCCCAACCTCTCTTGTTAGCGGACCAGGACTAGATATGGACACTTTGAAAAGGTGCAAACAAAAACAGCTAGTTGCAATTACTGAGCAAAATGCAAAGTCAACTAATAAAATATTAGTAATGAAATATATATGTAAAAACACATGAAAATTAGCAAACCATTTCTGTATATTTACTTAAATAATTGAGGGGCTGAATTCTTATTATTGATTGCATTGTATTTATGTTAGTGGGCCCCCTGTGTTATTAAACAGCGAAGAAAGCAACCGATGAAACGCGAGCACCATCAATTCAAATGTCTGTAGTATGTTTCAAGTCTCCCTTAGTTTCTATCTATTTTGGTGGATTTAGATAAATATAACGTATGGATTTAATAAATGCCATAAGGATATCTAATAATTCTCTTTTAAACTCAACTAATTTTTCATGACAATTAAATCAAAATAAAGAACTGCACTCATAATTAAGGCATTTCTCTTCAACTTACCAACAGGCGGAAATAACTGTACAATCAGTGCTACACAGCTCAAGGAAATGATATGCATTTTTTTGTGAAAAGGAATATCTTGATAAAGGTTACCTCATTAGCGTCTTACCAGTGTATATCAGGCAATATGTGAATGGTATTGCACGCAAATAAATCTATTCTCCCTCGATTAGGTTCTGGTTGTTTAGTAATCATTGGTGTAACCTTTTCTAGAGGTCAAAACTCATATAAATGCTTAGTTGCGTGACGTAGCTGCTACAGCCAAAGTGACAGTTACGTCACGTTTTTACAGGATACCTTACTTTTTACTTTTTAACCTAATATTCATTTATTGATATTATTATATTATCAATGTTTATAACTTTTATGAGGGTTTGGGTCAAAAGATAAGCAGTATAATATATGTTATTAGCGTGTTCCCTAACATTGTTAAAAACAAATAAAGGATAGACTAACATAAAAGATAATCCATTTGTTCTCGGCTTTGTTCTCCTTTTTCAGTTCTACAAATGTTGGTCATGGTATAGCATATCTAAGACACTGACTTTAGCCAGTTTTATTGATCTTAGAAAAGACCCTATAATTAGTTATGTGGCCTGAATAATCTGCAACTTCGAAACCATCATTGGCAATGACATGTTTATAGGTGAAACATACATCCAAATGCTTCACCAGATATAGATTGTATTCATCATACCTGTTACTACTAGCTGTGTTGCGCTTTTTATTGGCTTCTTTCCCCCTCTTAAAACAAGTGAGCAAGAATACTTCCCATTATCGCGAGTGGTCACATTTGAGATGACCAGAGTGGCAACAGATTCCTTGCCAAGTCGATGTCGCAGTCTCGCTGGACATGATGGTGCTAAATACCACCTCCATTCAAATCTTCCACTTACATAAGTCTTTGCATCAGCAGCAATGCGAGTCTTGTTTATAGTGTTACTGTAATACCATTCTGGTGAGGTTGTAAAAAGCTCATTGTCTCGATCATCGACATGGTAATCCTAGACAAATTTTGCAGTTCCGCCACTAGGCACATACAAGATAGGTGGTGGAACTTGAGTAAATCTGACCACTCCATCTAAAGTAAATTACGGCATTTCAAAACAAGCATTTCAATGAATATTTTATTTATTGTACAGCTAGCGGGCATCAACTAAAACTAGTGTGCAGTAAATCTGGATAAACTCTGTTGCTTTTATACTTTGCTTCGAGATGAAGGTCGAGTCTTACGCGGGTCCGCGGGTACCCAGTTCGAGTCCGGACGTCGCTTGTGAACAGAGTTTGTTCAAAGGTTTTCCTCTCTCCTCAAAAATAAACATGTGAGATGAGAGTTTATGCTAAATAATTGAATCATTTGACATGTGGGTTGCATAACTCGTTACATTTTCGGGATGTGGTTAGTAGAAGAAGTGGATGTCACTTACCAATAAGCGGAAGTATTCCAGCAGTGATGCCCAACAAACACAAGAAGAACTCGCAAAACATTAATACGAAATAGGAATATAGGGGTAAGACTGACGAAGCGATCTGGATAGATCTTGTTTTGAACTTGAAATAATCGTAAATACCAGCTGATGCTGTCTCTACTTTTCTTTTTTTCTGCTTTGCATCATGTGGTATTGTCTTAACACCTTTCGATTTGAAAATCAATGTCATCAARGTTAACCTTCATAAGGAGCTAATATGATTTATTTGTCACACAACTATATATTGCTTCAGTTGCGTTGCAAATGACGGCATATAAAACTACGGATCTTAAGATCCTTTGCTAGATGGTATGGTCAATAAATGTCTTTCCAGAAAGACTCAATTGCCTTGTCATTTTTGATGCCGGTGATTCACAAAATGCCAGGCGTTCTGGGAAGCCCAAGAAATTTATGGTTGTAATCGTATAAAACATTTAATTTCATGAGATGCATGTGTTTTAATTTTGTGATATGTTATCGAGCAACATACAKACATACATAAGMTTTATTAACKTGTCAAAMTTCTAGCATGCCAAAAGGAACACACTAATCGCGAACTCGCAAATGTATCAAAAAAGATAAATGTCGGAGTTCTTAGGTCGAGACTGACATATTGCACTTTTAATATCGTGGTTCATTTTGTGCACTGTAACTAAAACGGAAAAGAGGTAATAGTAGATAACGATAAAAGTGCAAGTAAATATGTCCACAATAAACGAATATATATAAAAGAATAAAAGAATAAATATATATTCATTCTTTTATTCTGTTTTGCAAATGATATGGAGGGAAGTATTAAGTATAACCGTACTTAATTAACGTAGCAATCTTTTATGTATTTAGAATATGTTCGTTCAGTTGGCACATTTTGCCTTTTAATGATTAGCAAAAAAGCTAGAAATAGATGTTGGCAAGCAGCTAAACGCTAAACAATTCTAATATGGAACGAAAGAACAATTGTTCATTTGGTGGCTTATGGAAAAGTATTTGATTTGCAGTTGTTGCATCACACTTTACTCTCGGTATCCTTATAACGCTTCAATGACTGGTATTCAATTCTTGATGCACTCTGTTGCATGCGCAGATGTTCGTATATTTTTGGATCTTCTGAAGCCACTTCTTCTTTGTTACCAAAGCCCCGCTGCTTGAGAGGCTCATACAGCGGGGTCGGATTAGGTGCATTTCTTTGAAGCTCTTGATAATGTTGCGGCAATGAAGATGCGTCACCTTGGACGCCGGCAGAAGGCCCACGCGTATGTTTCACAGTTGTTGCTATTGCAGCGCTGTCTTTGTCTCTGGTTTCATTTACCGTTTCATAAAGTTCCTTTTCGGAATTTGGCGTTCGAGCTGTTTTTGTCGTTATGGCTTGTGAGGTGTCGTCCATTTGATGGACATTCTAAACAATAAAATATAATTCATTCGTTATTTCACGAAGACAAGTAAATATATATTTTTGCGATATGAATTTAGAAAATCGTTTTAATATATTGAGTGCTAAAAAAGAGAAAATATAAACGTTGAGTTGGTCCAGGTTTGATCGCAGCCTTTCAACCAAAACAAGGAACAGGCACATTACCTCATAAGCTTCAAGGTTCTTGCCTTGTATACTTGGCGAGTTTCTGAAGTAAGAATATGATTGCAAGCAATGAAACGATTGATGTGAAAGAGCAAAAAATAAAAAATAAAAAAATAAAAATTAATTAATTAATTAACAAGCAAATCAATTCAAGAAATGAATAGAGAAATAAAAATACCTTGTTTCTGCTCCTTTTTCTAGAATACAAGAAGGAAAGAAAATTCGCGTGCGTTACAAATTTAAAAGAAATAAAAATAAGGTCATTTATTTCATGTTTGAAATTTTGCTGACTAACCAATATTTAATCGTAATCTCCAAATATAGATAAGCAGACACACTACGACCAAAATCAGGAATATGATGATAGTAACACATGCCGCGATGATTGACGTGCCTATGAAAGAAATATTTGCATCAACAATTATGATTGTAAAGAAACTGCATCAAAATTGCTGTAAATCGTCACTTGATAACGTCGTATAATCTCAAAATAAATAAAACAATAGTCCCACTTTCGCTTGCGATATTTGTAAATATCAATAGTAATATAATGCAAACTAGTTATACTATATTTTACAACTGATAATATTGTAGGTTTATTTGTATTTTATGGTATACACAGTAATATACGACGGCTTTCCTTAATTCTGATTGGCTATATTTTTTATTGCTGTGGGATAGATATCAGTTAGATTTGCAAACGGATACTTACATGTGCTAGCAGAACTTGATTGCTGCTTGGGAAAACTTGTGCTGGGTACTATAACAAAATTGAATATTTATTCAGCATTATTTACGCTTTCTACTAGCTGGCTTTCCAACGGCTTTCCATTCGAACTCAGCAACTTTGCAAGTCAGTTTATTCAGTAAGTCTATAAGTCATTTAGACCAACATTCTTTTATATTCCTTTCAAACCTACCATTAGAGCATTCTAATGAACCAGGTACTATCTTGAGACTTCCAAGTCTATTGTCTTTTACTGCATCTTTAAGTGGAGCACATATTTCATTTGGTTTTATCGTGTTCTTGAAGAAAACAACGAACTTTACAGGAATGATATTGTCACTTTTAAGAAATAAACCAAAAAAATAGACACAGCTTAGCAATGGAGATACAAATTGAAGAAGGAAAAAGCATAAAGCAAAGGATGAGATGTATGGTTTTTCAAAACATCTCTAGTTTCCACTAACAATATTTAGTATGGCACTCTCTGTTACCTGAGACTAGTGATCTTTGCTTTCTCGAAGATATCGATATTTTTATAGACAGAGTTGATCTAAGTAAAAGAAAGTGGATATCATGAATTATTAAACATTTACATTTGTTTCCAATATTCGGCTTTGTTGATATTTTTAACTGAGGCTAGTTGGTTGAAAAAATCACAAAATGCGACGAAATACAATGTATTTCTTGTTTTCACTGCCCATTCTGTCGTATCTATCGTTTTATTTTTCCCTTTTATTTAACTTTGTTGCTATATACGTTAAAAACATCAAATATTTCTGTGATCAGTAACATGCAAAATACCTCTTTTAGTTCAGATAGGCTTTCATCTTTTAACACGGCTCACCTCAGAAACAAAGTTTTTGCTGAATTGTTTGAAAGCAGCAGAGCTGGCATCACTAAAATCTCCAACAACGTCCTTAACCACATTGATTGACATGCTTCGGTTTGAAAGTTCTATGAAAGCACACAGTAACAGAAGTCACACACTGCAACATCTCAAGATAATATTATCTACTTTACCAAACACCGAAAGCAAGACGCGGGTTACTCACGAGCCACCAGAGATGTTGTTTGCCGAGGAGAAGTTTTTGAACTTGAGGCTGGAATAGTGAATTCTCGCGTTGATGTCTGTCGAGGCGTTGCAGTAACTACAGCGAAAATCACAAATAATTCGGATTGGATAAAATATTAAAAGATAAGTGAACGAAAGAAAGAAAGAAATAGAGAAAGAAAATAAAATAAAAGAGAGAAAGAAAAAAAAAGAATATTTATTAGGAGAACAAAGACACATTCAAAAATACCTAGCTGTACTACGGTTAGTTTTGTAACATTGTATACGAAACTTTGTCCTGGTACATCTATGAGGATCCTTGCCATGTACTGATTGGTGTCATTGACGTTCAGGTTTGTGATCTTGAACCAAGCCTGTCCTTTAGACAGATCACCAACAAAACTGAGTCTTCTTGCGTAATCAGCATTATAATGTATCTGTACACCAGATATTGTGTCCACCTTTATTAGCACTGATTTAAAGCTACTAGTGTCACCCTCTCGTATTCCCCATAATACTTCTAGTATGTTTGTACTGGCATTAAACATCAACACCGCATGTTCTCCTTCTTCCCTTGTCGTTGATGTAATATTTAAAGCTGGTAGTAGAAGAAAGAACTAAATATAATTTCCTACAAATGTCCTATTTTTTGTTTTTTATTTTTCTTTTAAATTTAATCCATTGGAAGAAGAGCCACTCTGTGGAATCCACTGTTAATCCCATTATTTATTTATTTTATCTATTTATTTTAGATTTGTCTTCATCGGTTAGAATACCAGCCAACATGAATGCATTTATGTCAATCAATCATCTTTAAATATAAAATGCAAATTCCTTTTGCGCTTATCGTTAACCAGCGCGAGTGGGCTCCCTTTGGATATAATATTATTAAACATCAAACAAAAGGATGAAATGCAAACAGCTCTAATTATAATGATCATGTATTTTATACCTTAATTTCTTGCCTTTTTGGTAAAACCTACTTCTGAATCTGAATCTGAATCTTTATTTAACCACGGTAAAATACATCAGCCAATTACAGCTTAAAATATATAATATAAATGTTAACTAAATACAGATATATAATGTACATGCTTTAGATGCTGCTTTACATGTCGGCCGTGGGAGTCTTTACATTAAGAAAACAAGTTTTCAATGCTTCCTTAAATTGTGAGATTTTTACCTCTCTCACTTATGTTATTAATGAAACAAATATGATAATACTAACTATTATTATATTCTACTCTACGAATTCTTCATTGAAATATAAGTTACACTCAATCAAAACAAAAAATTTCTCTTCAAATTACCAACAGGCGGAAGTAACTGTAAAATCAGTACTGCATAGCTCAATAATTTAACATACAACATGTGTGATTGCGATTATTGTCCATATAGTTTCATAACAAGTAAAATATAAACCAGTTGATATGTGAACATTATTGTACGCAATTATTTTCAATCTATTCACGCTTTCTGCTTTTGGCTCCTGCTGTGCTTAACATTTGTGATCTAACCTATTCTAAAGGTTAAAATAATGTAAATAATCATCTGCGTGACTTACTGATACTTATGACAGCTTGGCATGTCACGCACCCCTTAATATCAAAATTCTTATTTCAGTCTTGTGAGTAAAAAAGAAGTTAGAAGCGACTTATGTCCTCAAGGACTGATGTTGTACAAGCATTTGAATAATCCCCAACATTGATTAAAAAGAAATAAACATACTTATGGCATGATCCCTTGTTTCAGATCTGCTTCTCCTTTCTTCTTCACATGCTGATCATGTGGTAGCACATCTATGACAATCCTGTGCTTTCAAATTAATGGCTTTGGCCTGGTTTTTTTTTTTTTTTTTTTTTTTTTTTTTTTTTT
>NW_022261607.1:0-13284 GCF_009602425.1 Actinia tenebrosa
ATTGTTTGACATTGTTTTGGTTTTGGTATTCACCTGTATAAAGATTTTTAAAGAAAACAATGTGATATATAGCTCCCTACCACCACTTCCAAAGATAGCCGCGCGCGTAGGATTGGAATACAGCCGATGATCGAGTACAAGAGAGTGGTCATGAACGCAATCATTACCGTTATGGGAATGGGGAATTAATCTCGAGAGTGTGATACAAGAGGGTCAAGAAATGAGTGCATTTGGTATCATGCTCTTACCGACGATTCTCTTTAGCCCTTGTTTATTTGGTTTTTCATCGCTATTGTCCTCTTTTATCACATTCGCGTGAATTCCAATGTGCTGTACGAGCCAGTCAATGAATGTTAACTAAATTTTTTAAAAATTCAATGAGTAGATTTGAATTTACAAGCATGTTAATTAGCATGTTACGCTTGGGCCATTTCCCATGATAAAACGTCTGAAACCCCGCGGTAAAATGATTTTTGAGTGCAACCGACATTTCCCAAGGTAAATTCACCGTGGTGAATCACCATAGATACGTCAAAAAGAACAAAAAAGCCGCTCATGRCATTTAACCAGCTAAATAAGCTAGGTTTTTCTGTGTCACAAGGTAAAACAACCAATCACAGGGCGTTGTCAGGATAATCCAGGAAATCACATGCTGTGCTGGTCCAACGAGCTGACAAATATACTCAAACGTCTCTCGAGATACTCTGAAGTTTTCCTTCCTCCAGTTATTAAGGCATCTGCTGTTTAGGATTTCTTGAAACCAATTCTGTGGTCTGGGAAGAACCCAAACGCTTCTAGGTGCTCTAACAAGTAGTTGTCTACGACGAAGTTGTCGGAGGTAAATGAAACCTACTAACATGCCAAGAAAATTGAGCATTTCAGTCTCGCCTTCGTCTTGACCTCCTTCTGAAGTACTGCAGCACTATAGGTAGGTATGATCCAGTTCGGTGGCATAACAGCATCAGAAACGAAAACTTAACTGCTAAATCTCGAGAGATATCCATGAACAGCGATATATCACGGCAAAACATTCCATTTGCGCGCTAAATGTCGAGGTCAACAGGTTAACAATTCACCTCGGAAAAATTGATCTGTGTGTAACCGCTGTCAACGAGGTAAGTTAAAACTCCACGGAAATTCGACCAAGACAAATTTACCATGGGAAACCAAATCAAAGAAGTGTAACCACGGCTAATAGTCCAAAAATACAGTTCAGAGCCAAGTTAAGTGGACCTAATATTTTGAAAGGTCAAATGGTACGATTTCTATACAATTTTTACCTAGTATTCCAAAGTGATTTACCAACTTCTTTTGATTAAGAACAAAAACTTCATCAAAAATTTCATATTTTCCTTGAAACGTCTAAAAAAATTCTGAATATTGGATTGTTTGCTGTCGCGTATTTGCGATTTGAAGTTGGAAGGTAGCGCGCGGATAAAACCCCATGGAGCCACCTTAATCAATCATGGTAAATTTATTTGTTTAAGATATAATGGTGCTGTTTTTTGGAACTCTATTACTGATCGATATAAACAACTCAGTGTTATACCTTTTTCAAAAATAACTTAAGACAGATCTCACTTCTAAGTATAGTCTAGGATAGTAAACAACTCACCAAGACACCAGAAGTTTCAACAAAATCGGTGAACGTCCCCCATACATGTAGCACCCCCTGCCTGGTTTTAAGTGGACACACTCTTAAGAATATCTATTCCCATTCAATTGGCAGCGTTTTTACCTTAGAACAATTAGTAAAAAGACTCAGCTATGAATTGATGTTGGCACGTGTTAGTGCTTCAGCAATTTTAACATTAAAATTTAAGAACGTTAGTTTAATTTGGTGGCTTTAGGGAAATTATTTAAACTGCAGAGTTATTACATCAAACTTTACTCTCGGTATCCTTGTAACGTTTCAATGGCTGGTATTCTTTATCTAATACACTCTTCTGTAGTTCTTGGTATGCTTTTGGACTTTCTGAAGCCAGAATACCTTTGTTACCAAAGTCCCTGTGCTTGCGATCGAGAGGCTCATACAGGGGTGTCGCGTTAGGTGCCTCCCTTTGAAGCTCTTGGTAATGCTGTGGTAATAAAGGTACTTCACTTTGTGCGCCGTCAGAAGGGCCACGGGCAGGTTTCACATTTGCTGCTATTGCAGCTGTTCCTTCATCTATATTTTCATCCATCGTTTCATAAAGGTCTTCTTCAGTCTTTAGCATTGGAGCTGTTGGTGCTGTTATGACATGTGAGCTGTCCTCCATTGGATGGGCAATCTAAACATTATTACAATTCATTTGTTATTTTATAGAGGCAAGTGAATATATATTTTTGGAATCTGAATTGAGAAAATCGTTATAAAATATTGAGAATGTTACAAAATACATACAAAAAAAATCAGTTAATACAATATTTGGATGTTATATGACTTTAGCCACGTATCTGACTGGCAACTTTCATTTGGTCCAGGTTTGATCACAAAATGTCAACCATATTTAAGGAAAAGCAGATTACCTCATAAGCTTCGAGATTCTTGTCTTGCACGCTTGACAACTTTCTAAAGTAACAATATGAATGCAAACAAGGAAACAATTGATGCGTAAAAACGAACGAAAATAATAAACAAACAAACGAATTTAGTAATTAAATAAACAAACAAATACCTTCTTCCTGTTCCTTTTTCTATAATACAAGAAAAGAAAGAAAATTCGCGTTCATCAATTTTTTTTAAATGAATAAAATTACTTTTAGGTTAAAGAATTTGCTGACTAACTAGTATTTAATCGTGAAGTGCTCGTATGCCTTTACACAATATTTTTAGAATTGATTCTTTAGTACATAATTTTCATCGCCAAAGCAGCCATCCACCTCATAGACGCGGTTGAATTTTGGAACACGAGTTTTGCCGCGGCTGTGTTTAAGCTGAACTGACTGGACTGAACTGTTATAATCGAGAAACGTCGCCGAAGGGGAGGTGGGTGGGGTCAATAGCGAACCTGAGCAAATGAGGTCGAAACATTGGATTTTCTCGCTTAAATAGGCAACTGCCGACCCGGGGGTATTCATAATGCTTCTCACCTAGGAATCTCACCCAGAAAGTCATGATAACATTCTGCGCGTACTCGTTTCATGGCTGCTTTAGGGGTGAAAATAAATAGTGGATACAGTAGTTGATTGTGAAAATATTTCGTCATTTGAATGTCGGGTCTTTGAGATACGAAGGTTTATATTCCCAATATGTTAATGACTATGACGTAACATATAAGGGATCATTTAATATACAACACTGCACTCGTTCTGGAATACAGTTTTTCAAAAACATCACCCTTATACTCGTGACTCACGTAAAGGCTCTCAAAAATTTGTTCTCAAAAAATGTCCAGCGTTCAATATCAAAATTTTCCACAAAATGACTCAAATCCCTTATGTTACGTCATAGTCATTAACATATTGGAAATATAAACCTTCTATTCGTATCTCAAAGACCCGACATTCAAATGACAAATTATTTTACAATCAACTATTCACTTTTTAAAGAATCAATTCTGAAAATATTGTGTAAAGGCTTATAAGCACTTAAATCTTCAAATATAGATATATTAAGCAGAAACAATGCAACTGTGTATAGTACAAAAGTTTAGTCCTCGCGGTGCACAGGCGGCATAAATATGTTGTCCTACAAACGACCACACACATTTCTGCACCCCAACCCTCCATACAAAGTATGTTTTCAGGGTTTGTCCCCCATCACTTACGCAATATTGCCTGCGCTAGTAAAAATTTAATCGCCGGAGGCAAAACCAATAGATGCCTGAATTTCTAAATGATCTCAAAAAGAGGAAAAAGGCTGCATATTTCAGCTCTAAGGGAGAAGCAATCTTCTCTTAGTTTTTTATTACCTTTCTTGGACGACTTTCTGCGGCATACRAGTAATAAGGCTATGACCAGGCCTGCAATAACAAGGCCTGCAACTACTACAACACCAGCAAGTATTCCATTAATTGCGTCGCCAGCTGGTGGACGGGGGAAAGATGCTATAGACAGTAAACACAAGACACATCAGACGGACAAATAAACAACAATATAAACAAAACAAAAACAAAGACAAACAACTATGTTATAGAAAACTCAACCACTGTTTGTATAGGACATAAATCAGTAATCATCATCAACACCACTCACACCAACACCACTACACACCAATAGAAATGACTGTGAAAAGCTCACGGCACGAACGCGGTCGAGACGCGGCAAGACACACCCCGGATAAATCGCATTGCGATATGTATTCTCCATCCAATCAGATAATCGAAACACGACATGAACACTGCGCGGACACGGTGACGCCAAAGTCACGGCACTGCCAGACCAATCATATCTCGCGCGAGAAAGAAATCAGCCAATCGAAATTCTAGAAAACATGAGCTTTTCGCAAAATTGTTCTAATAATTCTTTTGGTTAATAAGCCATTTTTTTTACGCGACGAAAGGACAGTATTTAAGGATAACATGCCTTTTTTGGTTTTTCCATAAACTCCCGTATATTTCCACAGACTTCTGCTGACGGCTGAATTAATCTTCATCACGACATACACCTTGAACAGGAAGTTTCCTTCTGACGGAAGCCCAGATACTGTTGCCCATGTAGTTTTAAAACCATCTTTCGCAGGATAATACACAATATTATCTCCACATTCCTCAGCACAGTTGTTACCCCATTCATACTTACACCAAAAACAGTCAATGGAATAGGTGAAAGATGTGTTAATGTTCTTAATGGCAGCCCAGGTTATTAGAACGGCATTTGAATTCAATGTCGTAGCATTGACAAATGACGGACCGTTTGGCAAAGCTGTTTTAAAGAAGAAAAACGTTTTCAAGTTGTTTTGGAGGGAAAGAAATCTTAAAATTGACTTGAAAAACATAAAACTGCACCTTTTCCCCCAATCCACCACACCGCGGTGAAGCAGAATGGACAAGGATCATTGTCATAGTCATTCCGAAACTGTCATGCTCTCCGTAACTGTGGTATTTTAATACATAATGCATACCTATATTTACCTATTTACTATGAAATACCTTCACATGGGAAAGAAATTGGAGAGTTCTTCAACTTGTAAAACCCATCTTGACAAACACAACTCTTATGATTTGTATCAGGTGCAGAATTCTCTGGACAGGACTGGCACTGTGTGTTGCTCATTTCATTTTTATATTTCCCAGAAACACATCCTAAAAATAATAGTTGCAAAGCGGAAAAATAAGATCAGTTCATCAATAAAAATATAATGATTTCAATTATTAATCATCAAAACTAAAATTATGCAATTGATAAATTCGTTAAGTGTGTTGTTCTCTTCCTTGCCACAAGGATTTCTTCTCCGAGTTCTTCAGTTTTTCTTCTCTCCATTAAGATTGTATGTGAGCTGAGAGTTGTACACTCATTATTTGAAAGTAGCAGTAAACTTTGTTTGATGTGTCATTCTCTCCCTTGCCATGAACGATTTTCTCCCTGTTCTCTGTTTATTCTCCCTCCATAAAAATCAACATGTACGTAAGTTGAGTGTCGAACGCATGAGTATTAAATGTAGTGGTAGTGTGAAGCACATGATCTATTCAAAAATTGTTTGTGGTCACAATTTTCTCCATAAAAATATAACATTTTTATTAATTAAGAATTTCTTAAGGAAAAATAATTTTGACAATCATCATAGAAGGGAGTACGCCTATATATATATGTGGTAAATTTCAAGTTTGCAAATACGCCTGGCAAATTATTTCAAAGGTGATGACTTAATGAAGGAGAGATTGGACTCCAGGTATCTGATAAAAAAGGGTTAAAAGTTTTAAAGGTCCGATTTAAAACGATTTTTTTAAATTCCTGAGTATGTATATTGATAATTTTTTAAATTTAATCAACCTTCACTAAGATTTTCCATGCTATTAATTCTTGTTTACTTTATTGAAGAAAAATTATAGGCACACTTTATTTACTAGCGAATCAAATACTAGTAATAATTTAATATTAATTAATCATATGTAAACAATGTCATTCTTACTTTTACAATGTGGTTCTGGATTTTCAGAGTATTCGTATACTGGCTGACACAAACATCCCACACTATCATTCATCTTCCAATTGCCATCGCTCATGCAAGCAGCCATCAGAACAGAAGTGTTCCTTGAATGTTTATCTGTACACTTTCCTTCAACTTGGYTAACTTTTGAATTGTTTAATGGCGATGCAGTTTTTACAAAAGTCACAAGATTTGTTCCGTTTTCTGGGCAGTAATTGAATGAAACAAGAAGACCTAGCAGACTCAAGCAGGCTCCTTCATCGTAAAGCGCAAGGTATAATCCTTTACTTTTTGTCTTTAAAGAAACTTTTAACATATTATAATCCTTAGCTCCTGTTTGTCGATCGGGTACATTTGTTGGCAAGGCCTGAGCAAGCAAGTCAAATGGTGTTTCCAAAGGGTTTGGTTTTGGTGCAGTGTTTGATGTTTGATACCCGTATAGTTTAAAATACTCTTTGCAGTACTTTTGGCCCGATCGGCATTTGCGCATTGTATAATTAACGACAATGTCAATCAATATAGCATCTTTGAGATCAATGAAGTTAGTTCGTAACCAGTTTTTTGGTTCTCCGACGTTCGTGGAGCTGTCACATACCGAGTATAGGTTTTTTTCGTAAGCAAACCACTGCAACAAAATGACCAGAAAAAAAAAAAAAAACTTAATTACTGTATTACAAGGAAAATAAGGAGAAAAAAACCTGGACAATACTCTGTTAGGCGTAATGTTTTCCCATTTCAGACCTTGTGTCCTTCCCCTAAGAAGAAGATTTATTGTTTGAGTCTCATTCATATCTTGTAATCTAGTTTTTACTAGTCTGTTAACTAGTATCTACTCTACCCTTCGGCAGATCCTGGTGAGTATGATAGAGTCTTATTTTAATTTTTTTATCAACCAGGTGATTTTACCCAAACAAAGTAGCTAATCTTTGATTAGAGTGAAGGCATTTAACCAGTAAAATAAGAATTATTAGCCAACGTGTAATAGTCAAATAGACACAAAAGAAAACAATGGCATTTTAATTAAAAGTCTACCAAAGTGTGTTAGTCTAATATCTATTTCGCGGGTTTAATTAGCCTCCTCCGCAGGCATCTCTGTAGCTTTCTCTAGTTTCTTTAGCTATTAACGAGCCGGAGCCTGTGAAGCCAAGAAACAGCTCTCTAGAAAGATATAATATGTGAGAGTTTATAGGGTTTAATGACTTTACTCTAAGATAACCTCAACATGAGAAGATAAGCCATAATTCATGTTAGTAATCTGTTATTGAAATACAAATGATTTTAGTGGATCTTTATTATTTGATACGATTTCTAATAATTCTTACCGTTAGAGATATCCTCACGTGTGAAGATATCATGTGATATCTTCAAATTCAAAGATATCACTTTGCAGTAATAGAGAAAAATAGATATAATTTCATTGAATATCATATATTGAAATGAAAAAATAGTCAAGGGAGTGACAGGAGAGAATCAGAATTGATGTAGCAGACACTCATTCCTAACGAGCCATAACCAGGGTTTAAAACTACGGTCAGACATCGGAAAACGTCCGGCCAGAACTGGGACCTTTGCATTCTTGCTTTGCCGGTCATTTTTACCAGTAACGCTAAGTCAGAAATGAGGTATGACTAAGCTAAAACTAATTTGGCCCGTGATCATGACCAGCGACCGGATCGACCGTTATTTTAAGTCCTGGCCATAACTTGTGAGTAAAGTTTGTCAGGCCTCTTCAATTTTACGCCCTCTGCAAAATCCAACAAGGTAAATTCAAATTCAACCTGTGAGTTAGAAGTGCCTTCTAAGTTGGTGGACATATAACGCACACTTAGAAAAGGCAACATAATGTCAATCAGAATTTAGACGTGTTAATTTTTGGAAAACATTGTAAAAAAAATCGCAGACCATAATAATGAACATTGGATATCTTCCATCCAATTCACGAGGAGAATCACCAATGTCCTCTTGTAAAGAGCTCGATCCATTAATGAATTTCCTTTAATTGTTATCTCTCCTGTTCTTCAATGAATTCTTTAACTTCTCAATAATATCATTTATCTTGATTTTGAAATCTCGAAGTTTATCTCGACCCAGCTGTTCAACTACTTGAGACTCCTTTTCTAGTATTCTTGCTCAGCTCATCGAGCAGACATCTGAACTCCACCATATATACACGTACTTTCAAGAACGTTGTCATACGAAAATAGAACATTAGTGATTAAGTGAGATAGGAATTATATTAAAAAACAAAAGAAGATCACTGAAGCTGAACGTTTTTCTTTGTCTTTTAATGTATTCCTTTCTCACTAAATTACTAATGTTCTAATATTGTATGACAACGTTCTTGCAAGTAGGTGTACACTTGATTGCAGAAAGGTTGTAATATACATTTATACATATATCTGATAAGATGCAAGATATCAAATGAGATGCAAAACTTAAAAAGTAACTTATTTGGTCTTACTTATCTTCTATTTTATCAGAGACAGACGTATTGCACAAACTCAAGTTAAAAATATATTTTCCACAAAATGCTGTGGCTAAGCAATCGTATTTACGCATGTTTTAAATTCTGCATCTCATTTGATATCTTCTTGCATCTCATTAGATATTTGTATAGATATATATATATTTGTTTGAGAAGAAAAAGTCAAGGCAACATTTTTCCCGACAAGCCTGTTTCGTGAATTGCTTCACTCTTCAGGGGATTTAATGATAAAAATATTCGTTACTATCATTTATATAGAAAAAGTATACATAATTAATTAGTAAATAAAAATGATAGTAAATATAAATGATAGTAACGAATATTCTTATCATTAAATCCCCTGAAGAGTGAAGCAATTCACGAAACAGGCTTGTCGGGAAAAATGTTGCCTTGACTTTTTCTTCTCAAACAAATATTCTGCTCTACTTCTATCGATGTATTGAGCACTATTTTACGGAAAATTGATTCACAGATTTAATTGTTGTTGATTGACGGCAGCGTCGAAAAATCAATCAAATTTCAGCGTGTAAGAACCATAGAGCCGTGGTTAGTCTATTACCTGTGGCATTGAAAACCGCAGTTAGCATGAAATCATTTTTAACTTACGCCTCCTCCTGTAGATTGAGAGCCTATTTTCTTACTGACTGTAAACCAGCCATTTTCTGGCCTACTTAGGAGGAATTCTGTGAAATCAAAGAAAAATATACTTCAAGATTGCTATAAGTTTATTACAAGAAGAGGTTAAATTGGGTTTCAATCGTCTCTCTCTCTCAAGAGAATAGAGTTCTTGAATCGAGAAACAAATTTGTTCTTTTTGCCAATGTTTATAATTTGTCAATAAAATTTATGAAATGGATTATTTCCATGAAATGAAAATATACATATTTAAAAAACGAGTCAATAACTCTATTCACGAATTTTCCATCATTAAAATTTATAACGGCATTTACCCAGTAGCACTGATGGGCTAATTTAAGTTGTAAGACGCAGGACATGCTGTACAGCAATCCTTTTCGAATATGACGCGCATTTCTGAACGATGACGTCAAAAGAGGATAGATCCTGGAATGTCCCCGGATGTTGAGATACAGGTGCATAGGAGTAGTATAGGCCGCACCGCACGGGCCGGATTTTGGACTGGGAAGGGGACGGGGAAGGACGGGGAAGGACGGTGAAGGATGGGGAAGGACGGGGAGGGACGGGGAAGGACGGGGACATTAATAATTCATCAAATATTAGCATAAAAGAACAGGGAGAGTATTGTTTCGGGTTACCATGACGACCAATTGACGTCATGAGTTTATTGTTAGGCAAGCGTTTTCGACAAGCAGAAGGACGAGCAGGACGAGCACATTAATTATTCATCACATATTAGCATAAAATGACGAGCAGGTATTGTTTTAGGTTGCCATGACGACCAATTGACGTCATGAGTTTATTGTTAGGCAAGAGTTTTGGACGAGTAGGACGAGTACATTAATTATTCATCATTAAAAAGACGAGCACACCAATTGTTTATTAAACCATTACCATAAAATGACGAGCAGGTATTGTTTCGGGTTGCCATTACTTCATAAGACTATTGTCAGACAAGTTTGGACAGGTCAGGGGATACTAACAGACCGCTCAGTAGCGGATAGAGTGATGTCAATCCAACTGATGGGTTGAGCAAATCCTTGATAACATCCTTCCATAATTCTTCATAAAAACAAACACCAAAGTTGAGGAATCGTCCAAGCCTACATATCATTTTATGAATTATAATTTAGTGACTATTGTGTCGAAGACAATACAATGAATGACTCATAAAGAAGAAATAATAAATGCTGCTAATTGTAAAACATCTTTATTTATAAACTAATATAAAAATACAATGCTCATTCTTCATCGCTACTTAAATGAAAAGTTTCTTGCTCGTTACTTCTGGGTGATTGGTGATGTATAGTGTTACAACCATGGCAGCGTGTAAGCACGCTTTTGAGCGTTTTCCTATTGACTGCAAATGCAAATTTGGATGTTCACAAATGTTACAGTGTCTTGACCTAGGAAAATTTACTAGCTTTTCGTGCCAAAGACATCGTGGACATTTCACTATTCTGTTCACTTTGACATCATTGTTTCCACAGTAAACACAGGGATCTTCTGTCTTACTTTCCTCATTTTCTTCTTCTTCCACCTCTCCCTGGTCTTGTTCAGAGTCATTAGTCTCAGAATTTCGGTCCTCCTCCTCCTCGCTACTTGATTCTTCACTATCAGATTCATCGGATTGCTCTTTATTATCCTCAAGTTCTTCTTTTTCCATTAAATCGCTTAAGACTTTTTTGTTTCGAATCCATTTCTTATTAATCCCCAATTCTGCCAATCCTTCCAGGAACGAATTGAGGGCTCTAGGTTTGAGAACATCAAGATTTTAGGGCAACAATACATAATCTAAGAGGTCTGTAATACTGGTGACAGGTATGCGCCGCTGGTTTCGTAAAAGCTCACCGCCTGGTGTCCAGAACACAATATTTTTTGAAGCCATGCTATGAAAAAGATCCTTGGCATCTGACGCTGAAACACCATCCGAAAGATTTTGCAAAATATTCTGAATAATCGGTTCTTCTTCACTTTCTTCTTCATCATTGGACTCTTCATTGTCTTCTTCGTCTTCTTGTTCCCGCCATTCCAATTTTCTTTTCATGTTGATGTATCCCCAACTGCTTCTTAAATCAAATGACTGCCCGCGCCTACATCACTATCCATTTATAGAATCAAAAGTCCCGCTGTAAAAACTGGAGTCAGTAAATCCGAAATGAATCCACCCCCCTCTTGTACAAGAATTTGTTTCTTTTTCTTATAGGGTACATCAGGATTTTCTTATAGGGTACATCAGGATTGTGAAGATCATAGATTGACTTTTGGTAAGGTCGCAGATGATTGCGTTCTTCTTTTGACATAGGGAAGTATTTGTGCAAATTATTATGAATTAACTTGAATAATTGCATGAACTTGTTCGGATGTGGCAGTGCAAGAGTCGAAGATAACCAAGATTGTTCTTTACCACACGAGACAAGATGAATGAATGATGCCGGAATGGTGGTCCCTAAGTAATTATACTACAACTCGTACTTGAGGAGTAGAGGAGGAGGAGGAGATGAGAAGGAGGAGAGGAGGCGGAGGAGGAGGAATATTAGTGAGGAAAGAACTTGTTTCATGGCATTTAGCTATAAGTCACCGTCGAGGTAACATGGATATGGAATGTTCAGTGTGTCAAACACAGTTTTCTAGAAAAGATAATCTAAAGAGACACATGAATAGAAAACACAAGGATCGGACCTTTCCACAAGCTGGAATCACAAGGCCAGAAAAATCATGTATCCCTTTTTACTTGGAGCATCCATTTACTTGTATGGTAGGAGGAACTACAGGATGTGGAAAACCCTTTTGGGTACAGCATTTGTTGGAGCATGCGCAAGTGATGATCAACCCTCCACCTCAGCGTACCGTATACTATTATTCCCAGTGGCAACCGGCTTATCTAGAAATGTTAAGAACCGTGCCTGGCATTGAATTTATCAGAGGTATTCCGCAGGAACTGGATCAAGATCACTTTTTTGATGTAAATGTACGAAATCTTATAGTGATCGATGACCAGATGACCGAAACTTGGAATGATAAGCGAGTTTTAAACTTGTTCACTGAAGGATCGCATCATCGCAACCTGAGTGTCATCTACACGGTACAGAATATCTTTTTTTTATCAAGGAAAAGTTATTCGAGGCATTAGTTTGAATTGTCATTATTTGGATATATTCAAGAATCCAAGAGATAAACTTCAAATTCTCAGTCTAGCCAAGCAAATGTATCCTGGAAAAACTGAATATTTTCTGCAAAAATATGAACAAGCCGTGAGTAGACCTTTTGGATATCTCTTCATTGACTTGAAGACAACCACCCCAGACGACTGCAGACTGAGAACCAATGTCTTCCCTGGAGAGAAGAAAGAGCAAAAGAAAAATGTACCTGAGGAATTGCTTCATTACCTTGGTAGACAAAATCTTGTACTACCCCCAGAGATTTCGAGAATTCAAAGCTTGAAAGATCAAATGAATACCCTTCTCAAGGATCCTTATGAAGATAAAAGTCAAAAAGAAAGGCAATACGTTCAACTCCAGAACAATTATCTGCGTTACACTAGGGACAAAATAAATTCAGGTGCAGTGGGATTAGGTAATTCAACATCCCTTAGTAGCTTCGCTGCGGAAATTCAGTCACCATCAGACCAATTATCTATCGAGCCCGCAAGGAGTTCACCGCTACCTGCTGAACCTTCTCACTTCCTTCCTCCACCCGCATTATCACCTATCACTGCCTCTCCTGTGTTACTCTCCACTGAACCACAAATGCCAGAGACTCCTACATCATCTTTCATGGCATCTTCTCCTTTGATACAACCACCTTCTTTGCTACTGACCCCACCTGATTCCCTCCCAAAAAGTAGAAAACGACCACGTATTAAATTACTAAACTACCTCGAAGGTGAACCAACAAAAAGCCTGGAAGAAGTGTGCGTCGGTCAGTACGGGTAAAAAACCGCTGCATTTCCACGCGGGCGCATGACCGGAATAGTTGGCGATGTATTTACGCAATACAACATAAGTATACAGTTACCATTCCCTAAAACGGAATACATGAAAAAAAGCTTTAGTTATGATGGGGCTAAGCTTTGGAATTCACTAACTGAGGA
>NW_022261607.1:21700-31757 GCF_009602425.1 Actinia tenebrosa
GAAAAAAAAATACGCCTAAAATATTCCAAAGTACTAAGATTAGGTGTTGAATAATCTCCAGCATACCAGTAGCATATTGGGCAACCCAGTGCACGCTCCAAGAGCGTCTTGTTAAATATGAGACTCGTAGCTAGATTATAAGACATTTAGGATCGAATTCCGTCGGAACATGGAAAATGTTCAAAAATCATCTGCATTCTTCCAACCTTTATACAAGTGRAGACGATTTAAATGAATGCTTACCATTCAAGGCTAGTAGCTAGTGATATTTTGAAGCTTACATTCTGTAAATTACAGTTCTCTACGTCCACGTATCAATTAAAAATTTTGCGACGTTTGGTTCTATAATTTACATTTTTGCACTTTTTATCCATTCTTTCCTACCTAAAGTGCTATACTTGTTTGATCTTGCCCCGGCCAAAAATTTCACAAATTGTCTTTCTTTAAGTTTACTCGTTGCATTCAAACACCTTCTGGAGGCTTGGAAGTAGAGGCTCTCGATGTAAAATCTTACTATTTATGTACAATGGTCCCAAGTTGGTCGTTTTGTTACGATTTTAGTGTATTTTAGATGCTGATGTAATCCATTTTACAAACACGTTATGCTTTCTGGCAAAAGCTAGCTTGATTCTTTATGTTTGGATTTCTGTTCATCAGTTTTTGAACCATTTGATACAGTTTTGTTTCAATGTGCGTTTTGCGTTCAACATCGTTGTTTCCAAATGTTAATTTTCTAATTAGCCACTTCACAAAYGAGMAAGAGACTGGGGCAAGTTTTGAATTTTAATCTTGTCGGGAAAAATGTTTTGTCATTTGAGAAAACATCTCAAGAGTAGTTAGTCTGACATATTTGAACTTGATTGGATGAAAAGAACCATTATCCTAGGCTTTCAAAAGTGGGACACTTGTCTCYCATTAYCATACATTCTTTRTAAAYKTTWTAACACTTTTGAAGGCAGTTAACTCTACTGGTTGTTTTTAACGAAACATGTTCGAATTTCACAGACTTACTAWTATTGACATTTATCAGATAACAAATCTCATTTGCTAATCAGATTAAAACTCGTCCCAGTCTTTAGCTCGTTTATAAAGTGGCTAATTTAAAATTTATTTAAGGTTTTTTGCCGAAAATATTTGTAAAAAAACTTTCCTTTGTAACTCGTACCTTTGGTCCATGATTGCTTCCTTTATTTATCGTAGTTTTGTTATGTGTGGCTCTTTAGAGCTAAAGAGTGGTCCCGCTTGCTTTGCGATGGATTTGACTAATGCTTCAATATCGCCCTTCTTTTTTGCTATTCGGAGGGAAAAGTTTACATTTTTTGCCACTGTCATCCCAAGCGTTAATAATGTCGTTTTGGGGAAAAAATCTGTAAATTGTTTTAAAAGTTAAAAAAGTTAATAAAGATAAACATACTTTTGTTAAATATGTTGTGCTTTGCCGTTTATTAGCAATTTTGAGCATCGCTAGTTTGAAAATGCCGGGCGAAATTCTAAGTAGACATTTAGTTTTGAAAGTTTTAATTATCAAATTAAAGTTTACTACAATTTTCTCGACGCCATCAGACATCATCCTCAAGAGTGAAAAGATCAATTGAATTGCAAAACTCTAAATGGCAGCAAACTTYGTACGACTGATCAGCTGTTGTTTTCATTAATTTACGACATGCGCAGACAAAATCTCTATTTTCTCCGCTCGGATCTCACCGCTGTGGTCCGGGTTCGGGCCCTGGCTCAGACGGGATCATATGTGAGTTGAGTTTGTTTGATGTTTTGTTTTATTCCTTGCCACGATGGTTTTCTTCCGGTTCTCCGGTTTTCCAAAGCGATGTTTTATGTGCATTTCCGAGTAGTTTTGCTTTGAAATCAAGCGGGATTCCTTTGTTGTGTACACGGACGTACGTACGTACGGAYATCGGTTTTCGCTGAGTTTTCGGATATGGGTTTTGGGTTGGTTGGTTATGAGTATTGAATATAGGGTGTTATGGGTTCATTGTAAGCGATAAGCCATGTGCCATCTCGTCTCTTTACCTATGGAAAGGAGCGGATCTTATCTCATAACTTAACTACTGCTACGTGTTAATGATTACGGATCTTCGACTAAAAAGTACCAAGGAAACCAACATTCGATTAGGGTCGATGATTTTATTGTAGAATTAATAGCGATCTTAAAATGCAACAATAATAAGARAGCTSCATGCATTTACAAAATAATTCTAATTAACTGCAATATCAAACAAAAGCGATTGAAAGCGGTAACTTTTAAGCTTAGAATAACGAAAGGCAAAAATAATAATAAGACAATATAGACCATCAATATAAAATGATATCTAATGTCCATTATAAGCAATCATGCAAGTAAAAGCTTGAATCAACTTAAACCAATGAACCCTTCTTAAAAAAATCGTGGATGCGAGGCTAACATCAAAATACAAAAGAAATCACGCTTTTTCTCGAGGGAATTTGTGGCATTCCTTTTGTAATTCCATATATATGTATAAATATATAGCCTCACATGCAAGACAATTTTAAGAATCGTGCATTTGCAATATGCGACCTGCACAATGGCGGATTTCATCACGTGACCTCTGAGTGCAAGTCGCCTATTAATAAACTGCTGGGTCAACGATGACGTTCACTAACGTTTGCAAAGTACCCAATACATTGTACAACCTTTACAGTGCGAATCGAAAAACCATGGGCAAGTAGAAATATTTCAAGAATTGTTTAATCAGCCAATCAGAAGCGTTATTGCTATCTTTCCGTTATCTTGTGGTTACATAGTAAATTCTGATTGGMCAAAGAAGAATAGAACATTCGTAGAACTTTTTTAGGTGCCCACGGTTTTTCGAATTGCACTAGTGTAAACTCAACTTTGCAAAGAAAGATATAGAGGATATTACATGGGCGCGCGGAGATACGAATTTTATCTTCGAGTGTTGAAAAGATCTCTCACGAGTGAGCGTAGCGAACGAATCTCCAAGCGGCCATGTAATATTCTGTTTATTATATAATTATCAATGAAGTATGTTTTGGCTTTTTCAGGCAATTCTTTCCGTGTATTTTTTAATAGCCATCGTAATGGTGTTATTTTCACACGTGAAAATAACATATTATTTTCACGTGTGAAGATATCAAGTTTTCGAAATAGAGAAAAATAGATATTTCATTGGTAATTATATAATAAAAAGATGTAGTCACATATCGGTCACGCTTGCCAAGGTTACAATTTCRATAATCACAATTTGATTCACTCTAAATCACTAAAACTAAAACTGAACTAAAAACGACGTTAATTGTGCTTATATTTGCGCGTGGTGACGCCAAAATATCCAATTTCGTGAATCAAACTTAAGTAAACTAAAGATTGTAGCCAGGAAAACTACGAATTATAAATATACTTACATAGGTACATTGTCCCTTAAAAGTATCTTTGAAACGCTAGCATGCATTTGACAGCGTCAGGAAAGGCATGTTTTACTAAAAGCAAATACCATACAGCTCAAAATCTTTACTTAGAGCAGCCCATGTACCGAAGCTTAAGATCGTATTCCTCGTTCCCCACCAACACCTAATATAGCTGTGAAACCATCTGAATATGAAACGGCATTTTCTCCATTGGTAGAACAGACCAGCATGCAATTCTAAGGCAGTCAGTTTTGCATTTGATGCCAAACACCACTTCTGATTGGCTGGCTTTACTGCACTGTACGACAGCTTGGTTGGAACGGTGACACGAACAAGTGTCCCGTCCGTAAAAACCCCGGCACGAACAAACAGTATTGATGCATAAGCTTCTACACTTGCTTTCACTTCTGCAAATGCTTCGACCTTTCAACAACAACAACAACAACAACAACAACAACAAAATTTTTACAAAGTTATGAACCGATAAAGATAGCGTCGCGGGAGACTAGTGACTACAAACATGGTAACGATGCGTCTTTTCTTAGTTTACTTTTTAGAGCTTGGAAATCCTTCACTCGCATTATTCGCCTTCCCAAACTACATTGCGAACTATAGAAGAGATAAAGTGAGTGACGAATAAGTACAAGTCTGAGTTTGGGATTTCTGTGTAATAAAGGAACGGAGTAATTGGCCCGGGCCGCAAAAGAAACGATTTCAGCAAGTTTTCTAAGAATTCAGAAGAGTTTAATTGAGAAAACGAATGTTTTTTTTCTCCGAGTATATATACAAAAGAAAAAAAAAAAAAATAATAATAAATAAAATTCGCGAGTATACTTTTTGAGGCCAAGATACTGTATTGAAAAAGACAATATGAAAGAATTAGCTTTAAGTTTTTCACGCATTGACTCCACTTTTTGGCATTTTGAAAAGTTCATTCTTATCAGACTTGTTTGAAAGCCAAATTTACATATTTTTACGATAGCATGTGTACTTTGCGACTAATTTGCATACGCACTTAGAGCATGCGCAGAGGTTTTTTCACTCGTGTCCCGTTTTCTCAAGGTTGCGTGCGCATTCAAATTTAAGGAACTTGACGGGCCAAGATACCGGAACAGGAGCTTTTTAATTAGAATATTTATCCTACATTTTTATGAATTTTTTGGATAAGAATTCTTAAAATCGATTATTCTCCTCTTTAAATATATAACTGACTTCTCAATTTTACTGAATTTGGGTTTTTCAATTTTGTGGCTCGTCAAGTTGGATGCGCACGCTACCTTGAGAAAATGGTCTATTGAATGTACGTCTAGCCTCGTTATCGCGTTTAGCTGTTCTTTAAGCAATATGAATAACTGTATATACCTGTAATGCAATCTTTGGAGGACTGAGTGACGTCTCTTGTGATAGAAGTTTCGGCGGCTTTATGTTAAAGTCAACATTCAAGCTAAACTCCACACACAACCTCACGATCAGGACCTTAAAGCAAAATGGCTGAAAACAGAAATGTAAATCATTTTACATTCATTAAAAGGTTCTAAAAATAAGTATCAACCCTCAAAAAAGTGCCGGATATAATTCCGGTACGACAAGAGCACGTACGCATGCACCTAAATTACATGTGTGCTAATCTCGTACTCAGAGCCTGCGTTTCTGCTGGCCTGCGGCGAAGAACGAGGGCTCTGGCATAATCCAATTTTTTGGCGCATGCGCAAATTTCCGGAAGTRAAATATATTAATGACAATCATGGTTTAAAATAGATTCTGTGTTTACTTCCGATCAAGTTAAAAATTAGAAATCGGGAACATATTTTTTTGCATTGTTGGCAAGTCTTTGAACGCATGCGCTCTTATACCGGAAGTCCAAGAAATCCAAAAAATGGATTATGCCAGAGCTCTCGTTCTTCGCCGCAGGCCAGAAGAAAAGTAGGCGTTGGATACGAGATTGCATTTGTGCATTCTCATCAATGCGGGCTATTTATAGAAACTTTAAAATGAATAAAATCTAGAGTGACTTAACACTTACAATCCCCTTACTCCAGGACATGCCGACCTCTCTTCCAATTCCATTTTCTATTTCTTCGTTGCTGTATTTCACTCGATAAATGTTTTTTCTGATACTTCCAAGTGTTACATAAAGATCAGTTCCCATTTCCCATTTCTTCGTCCCGTTTTTCCAGTCGAAAGCAGTGGTCTTTAACCATGTGCTTCCCTCTCCTTTGGTTCGGATTCCAAGTAACGTCTTGTCAAAAAGAGAGAACGTATTTTCCATTGCTAGGGACAAATCTAGAAGTCTTCGTAGGAACAGTTTAGGACCTAAGGACCCTACCGTTCCATTACCATCTCCTCCTAAGGACCCCACCGTTCCATTACCATTTCCTCCTATGGACCCTACCGTTTCATTACCATCTCCTCCTAAGGATCCCACCGTTCCATTACCGTCTCCTCCTATGGACCCTACTGTTCCATTACCACCTCCTCCTCCTATGGACCCTACCGTTCCATTACCATCTCCTCCAAAGGACCCCACCGTTCCATTACCATTTCCTCCTATGGACCCTACCGTTCCATTACCATCTCCTCCTAAGGATCCCACCGTTCCATTACCGTCTCCTCCTATGGACCCTACTGTTCCATTACCACCTCCTCCTCCTATGGACCCCACCGTTCCATTACCACCTCCTCCTCCACCACCAACATTTCCTCCGGGATATGGAGTTGCTGTTCGGTTTGAATCAGACCCCACCGCCCTGCGATTACGTCTGATAACTGTAGCGGGTTCTTGTGTTGATAACCGCTGACCATCTAATGTGTCATCTAAAGTGCTTTCTTCAGTTGGTACCACCAACATGACAAATGAATCTATCTTTAGAGCTTTGATTTCTTCTTCCACAAAGTAAGCACTGTCCATCTCAATACGAGTCACATGACTGTACAAGTTAACCATCATCGTGGTGACGTCATGCCCGTCCTTGGTTTTAATTGGTTCACCAAAATGAAGCTCTTCAGATACATAGACATTACTTTCTGAGACCATTCCGTTGGTCTTGTTAATTGTGGCTGAATCGTTGTATTTGACATCAATATCCATGTCTGAGGAAGCGTTGACCAAATCTGATTGGTTGAAGTGATTTTTGACCAACACGTCATCGATTTCTTTAGTGTTTGCTTGTCGGTGCATTCTGACGGGGCCTGGAAACAAGGGAGTGTTTTCTGGCTTTACATTTTGGTCTGTCTGTCCATCGACGTCTTCATACAAATCACGTCTGACGGCCGTGAGAAGCTGGTACAGGATTCCATGCAAATAGCGAACGAATTCTCCGTCAGTTTGAGGGTACCCATGAAGTTCAAAAAATTCAGTCGTGCCATCATTGCCTGTGTCCTCAGAATAGTCCTTGGTACTGAGAACAAACAAAACAAAAAAAGAAGAAGAGAGAAACAGAGGTTAAATTAATCCGTAATGATTTAGGGCCCGTTTAGAGGATATTCATTAAAAATAAAAAATAAAAAAAAGCAAAAAAACAAAACAAAACAAAACAAACAAACAAACAAACAAACAAAACAAAACAAAACAAAACAAAANCTGTTTAACCGCTACGAGGATTATACGAACCGATTTTATTATTTTTACTTAAAGTTACAATAATAACCCATGTAAACTAAGATCAACTGCGATCGGCTGTGAAAATTATCTGCTGAAAGTAAACTTGTAAGTTTGTTTGTCCGAATTTCGCCTTTGTCTTCGTTTTTACGCTTACCGTAGTTCAAGCGCCATTTTGTCATACTTCAACTGTAAATTTTAAATCCCCTTCGATGGGATTTTTTACTGGAATATCTCCGCTACGACATGCATGTTCATAGCTAGACAAGCATTTTTCTCTTATTTTCTGATACCATTTCGAAATTGAGATTTTCGTAAAAGAAAATATGAACAAAATCAAACAAACAATCAAAAGATAAAACGAAACGAAGCAAAAAAACAAAACAAAACAAAACAAAACAAAACAAAAAAAAAACCAAAAAAAAAAAAAAAAAAAACAGTTCTAGTTTTCTACCTTGGTAGTTGAACCCTGAAATAACCAGTAATGGCGGACTTCACTTCCTCATCATCGTCTTTGAATGTTGTGTTGATCTTAAGAAGAAACCAATAGGCGTATGATGTCTTGTTAACCACTTGAAAACCAACGGTAGACGATATGGTTTCTGAAAAAGAATACACAATATAACTGCCATGTAAATAAACCAATTTAAATCTATAGCATAAATAGTGAGTTATGGGAAAAATGCGAGTCCTAGTACAGTTAAGCCGATGTTCCATTCGCTTAAAAACCAAACCCTACAAGCTTAACTTATCCGAAATATCCGTGCCTCAAATCCTAGGAACCTCTCACACCCGTAAAACCTTTTACCGAGTCTTGCAGCCTTTAAATCAGGGGAAAATAACTAGGGGAGTGCAACTCGATCTATTTCACTGGTCCATCAGATTGCTAGCTAGGCTAAAAATAACTCGCGCGCTCATTGGCTGGTGGCTTTGACGTCGATCGTCTTTGTAAAAGATGCTGAACGCTTTTTTTTTTCGGCGGCTTGATGGACAATTAAAACAAAAAAGATCAAGCTTCTTTCGAAACTGAAATATATGGATTCAACAACAAGACTACATTCATTATACAAGGCCATGTTCAAATCGTAGTGATCTAGAGAACTGAAACCAAACCTTCAAATATGCATGAATACGTCCAAAGACTACTAACACTTTACAGCCAAGTCGAAAAAATGCTTTGTTTTGAAGTCTTCTTTTTAGAATACCGACACGAAAAAACTCCAAGATTAATAAGGTGTTTTAGAAAATTAATATTTATCAAATTTGAATAGCTTTTGGTCGCTGTCTGCTTTCAAACCTTCAGACTCCGATTCCACTATATGGTAGAAGTCTTGACTTTTTCGGAATCAAATATAGCAATCAAGCTGCATGCCGCACGGCAAACTCGTGGATACCCTTCTCTGAATCCTACTTACTGTCTTGAGAAATTGGGTTCTTTGTGCTTCTCTTATGTCCCGCTGACAAGAGCGTTGCGTTATGCGTATAAAATTACTTCTTACATCTGCTTGACGTCGTGAAAAGTCAAGTTCGTCTACCTTTTCACATGATGTAAAATATTCACACAGGCTGCATTTACACGGTACTGGACGAATTTTTGACCGTTCGAAAAGTTGTACTTTTAAGCTTTCCGTTCACACGGAACCGTGCTATCTGGACACACGTTTGAACGCCTAGCCGAACAAATTTGGGACCTGGAAAATCGAGGTCAAATGTTTGATTTGTATCGATAAGAAATCGAACGTTATCGTGTAAACACATTTTCCGGATAACTTTTCGTACGGAAAACCATTTTTTGTCGCAGCTGCTTTAGTGCGTGGTCGCTTAGCTATAGCTGTATGAAATGAATGTTGTCATCGTGAAAATTCGGGTTTTTTAAATTCTGTTTTCCTTATAATTATTGATTACAATGGAAAACAGAACAGAACAGTTGCAGTATTGCTTGCATTGCTTGCAAGTGTCACGGTCCTGTCGGATAATGTTATTCTGCAAATAGCTTATTATGCAGCTTTCCAAGCGATTATAAGAAGAAGCATTGGCTCGGTTCTAGATGCAAGTCAATTCTGTCGACTCGCAAGAATTGGCAGAATAGAAAGAAAGGCAGAGAAGTATTGGATAAGACCTGGAAGCACATCTCTTTGGTGGGATAACTTCATGATCAGATAGTAMARCCACTGGCATTATCATATTGATCCGGCCCCGTGTAAACAGAACGTACTTTTATACGAGACGGCTCCGTGTGAACGGCATGTACCGGTCAACTTTTTGAACGGTCACAAATTTGTCTGGTACCGTGTAAATGCAGCCTCAGAAACTATTTACTTACACCGTGTAATAAGCGGATATTTTATAAAAAGTCGTTTAGAAATGTTATTCAACTTGTCTTCATTCAAGTCTGTATGATGAGACTGGCATATTTTATTGTTCTTCGCTGATTTTTGTACGCAAATCGGAAGAATTATCTTGAATGCCGTAAAAGAATTAGTTTTGCTGCGTTCGTTCTCATGAAAGAAATTTAAACATACCTTTTTATACTTCTTGTGTTTATTAATAGTATTCTTCTCTTGTTTAGGAGCAGAAGCCTATTTTTATATCTCAGTACTTTATCTCTTTCACACTTGGTACGTAAATATTCTTTAGGATTGAAATTAAGTCTAAATCAAAAACAAAAATTTTATTTCGGCTCTCATAGCTCTCAATCTGATAGCGCCGAAACGAAAAGACAGCAGCGCACTTCTTGAAGTATTGCAGTCAAGTTTTGATATCAATTTTCTAGCTAAAGTTTCGTTATTGAGTTCATATATTTTCATTTTTTTCGTATTATACATACAGGGTAAAAATACTCGATGCTGATATGCTAATGGAGTAGGGTGGGACCAAATTCTGAATAAACTTCTTTCGAACCATAACTACATTAAATAAAGAAAGAAAGAAAGAAAGAAAGGAAGAAAGAAAGAAAGAAAGAAAGAAAGAAAGAAAGAAGGAAAACCATTTATTACTGACAGCATAAAGTATATTTTCCTAATGACCCCAAACTATAAACAAACCGATTCAACT
>NW_022261607.1:65681-93239 GCF_009602425.1 Actinia tenebrosa
TGATGATGATAATGATGGTGGTAGCAGTGGTAGTGTTGCTGATGATGGCGATGATGACGATAATGATGGTGGTAGCTAGCCGTGATATAGTGTTGCTGTTGCTGATGGTGATAGTAATGATGATAGCCCAAGATATATAATGAACTACTGAAAGAGAACATTTGTTTAATAACTATTGACAACCTGAATATTCTTTCCTTGCAGGTGGTGGAGGATGAGGTTAATTCCCCTCGCACATTGCCTTCCTACTAACACCAAGATAAATGACAAGGTTTTTCTTCCATTGTACCATCAGTTAGAGCAAATTTTTTAATGTTTACAATCGTTTTAGAGTCAYCATGCTAAATATTTTATAGGTATTTACTGTAGTCTAGAAGTTTAATTTTATTTTTTCATGACAGAAAGTATTTTAAAATTCTGGTTATGAACCTATGGGCATCTTCTCATTCGTAAGGGTTTTTGATGGGCTTATCGCCAGGTGTCATCATTGCTATAAACACAAGATATTAAAAGGGCTTCTAATGGGGGAGGGGGGGGGCTTATACTGAGGGTGGGGGAGAGGGGGCTTATAACCAGGATTTTAAAAAATATTTCAAAAGTATTTATAGAAGGCTATCAAACAAGTTATTAGTTCACTCACACATCAGTATGTCACGAAAACAAACTTGATCATAAGAAATTTGCTCAAATGATGCATAATTGCTAATTTAAATGGTTCGTAGGAGGCATGTGTAGGGGTATGTGACACTTTGGTCTAATAGTAAGGGGGTATTTCATATGAGTCGGAAAAGTGGCACTTAGTTGCATGAAATCATTGCAATAATTGGAAATATTATATCCTCTCAGTCTTGAATGGTTTTCAGTTGAACTCGGCACTTTCTGATTTGTATGAAATGGTCTCTACTGCGTTTGTGATGCTATACTGCAATTATTATAGCAGTTATATGACACTCTTCTCTTAAATGCACAGCAGTGCAGTGAGAACGGTTGATGAACATTAGCATTCAAGGACCAGGGATTAAAGTAAATGTATTAATTATCGGTATTTATACATTATTAATAACTCTYTAAATTAAAAAGTAGCATAACATTTCATGGAAAAATGCAAAATCAAGAATACTTCAGCAGAATATGATAATAAATCAGCATTTTATTGAAAAAAAAAATATTATGTTACAAAAATTTGAACAAAATCTCCTAGTAATAAATTATTTCAAACAATGTTCAAGTTGGTCTCATGTCTAATGTTATGTTTGTCTCAAATATCATTCTGTGGTATTATACCTACACTTTACAGCAAAATATCTATAATATAATTAGATACTAATTACTACACTTCTTTGATTTTGCTGTTCTGTCTCAGCTTCTAGAGTTTTTGTACAGGAATTCTTATTCATCTATTATAATAATTTACATATTGTTATTATTGAAATCAATACCATCCTGAAGCTAATCAAGTGTGTATGACTAAGGTTCACACCCTTTAATATAAAGGATAATTATGACCACTAAAGCATGGATGCCATGCAAGGACACATGATTCCAATGAGTTTCTTCAAAACTTTTTGAAAGTAAATATCGTAAAAAATGGCTTGGGAGTAAACRAGCACGAAATGTGCTGACCCATCCACCCACTCAGAGTGGAGGGAGTTATAAACGTTTTTAGCAAGAGGTATAAAATCTGTGAAACAAATAAATTGCCTTTCCTGAATTCAAATGACTATGCAACAATGGCCCCAAGTACAGGTTTGAATTAACTGATAAAATTCAGTAAATGTATGAACACATCAAGTCYAACCTTATCTTGGAATCACTGTTTCATCACAGGTCACGGAAGCGAATACAGGAAAGGTCTAGATTCTCGTTCACAAAAAGGAAAAACTAACATTAATGTTTTGGTAAAAAATGCAACCTATGAAAAATAAYTTCTATAGCCAAATAACTAAATCAGTCAGAGATACGTATAAATACTGATTTACAAAATTCACACGACTGTATTGATATATATGAAGAATTGTTAATTTATAAAACGTTCTAAAAAAAATTCTGTACATCATGATTGATAAATCCAATATTATTCAGACATTCCTTTTGGAGCTAATGTTGAACCTAGTAGTAGGTAGATACTGTATTCTTAATTAGTTTTTCTTGATATAAATATAATTTGTATATGACATTCAATGCCCATAGTGTATATATCCTAACTAGCTATGCAGAAAATATTCTTGTATGATATGCATTTATTGTTTCCAGGTTGATGTACTCTTTAACTGTTGAAGGGAAAAAATCATGAAAAATTATTATCCTTCTTTTGCATTAACTCCATAAAATATCATTATTYCCACCCTAGTTTCAGAAAATGCGGAGGGGATTGGAATTGCCAAGGGATGGRAATTCAATGTGTCRGAGGAGAGTATATTCAAAAGCTTGTGTAGTTCCAGAGAATGTAGAGGRGGATTGGAATTTCTAAGAGGTGGAGAGGGTCTCAGGAGGGTATTAAGTTCTTAAAATGTCCATAGAAGGGAATTAAAGATTTCATTASATAATTTTGAAGTTACTACTTGATTGTAAGTTTATACTGTGTTTTGTGCCATTTAGGCGCRAGAAGGATTAGTACATGCAGGTAGGTTTGTGTTTGGTAARTATTATAAGCCTATTACCATACCTTATATCTACTAGACTCATGCCTGCTTTCTCTTCCTGAAGCTTCTTGAAGATTTCCCAGTAGCAGCTTTGTAACATGATGCAAACCTCGCCCACTGGCTGTTTGTATTGGTGTGTTGCCAGAGAATGATCCAGCATTGACATTAGCTCCAGAATTCATTAATAATTGAATGACTGGTAGTAATTCTAACTCTACCGCATAGTGCAGAGGTGTGCGTCCACCCTTGCCATCCTGTAACATATCAAATAAATACCGTCAGATCAGGTTTGCAATCATTTTGAGCATCAAAATTTGAAGAAATGGTGGCCATGTTGGTTGATAGACAGGGTAAAATAAATTAATGAATGAGAAATATGTTTCATTCAGCACCACCATTATGGCTATGACAAACAAAGAATATAATGAGTACRGCCCACCCTTCTGCAATAACAGAAAGAGGCTAATACTTCATGTTTAACTTGTTCCTTAAGAACTGAAGCATAAGACTTTTGAAAACCAAAGCAATGTGAACATCAATGCATTAATTTCTTTAGAGCTGATATACATGAAGTAGCAACCTTAATCTTGCCATAAGCTTTATAGACTATAGTTATTACCTTGCAATCAACATTTGCTCCATATGCTACAAGGAATTTAATCACTTCTGGACTGTTCGATATAACTGCCTCATGCAATGGTGTAAATCCATTAAAGTTCTTCAACTCCAGATTAATAGCCATGTGTGAGTTGACCAACTCCATTAGGCACTCTACGCTTGAGCGCTGACAAGCAAGATGGATTGCTGTCTGCCCATTTCTATCAGGCATGTTGATATCAACACCAGCGGCAATAAGAAAYCTGATTACAAGTGGCTGATTTGTTATGACTGCAAGGTGCAGAGGAGTCTGGGTAAAGAATAATGATATCAAAGTTTAGAGGGGTGTGGTACACAATAATGGATATTAATTAAATTTAGTAAGAAAAAATACATTAATATCAATAAAATAAAGGATTCTATTGATGGAAACAAATAGCTAGGGTACTTTTAGTTTATACACTTAAATGGATTCCATGTCAAATTTTACTCGTTACTTTTGGTGATGTTGATGATGATGATGATTATAAATGATGATGATGATGATGGTGATGATAATATTGGTTCAGAGTATTTCCAGAACCCATTTGAGTGGTGTTTTATAGAATATTTTCTATAACATGAAATCAGCTAAACAAATAAAACATATTGCTTCTTACTTGTTTCATTTTATTGTAAATGTCCAATGAAATGCCAGAWGTTGATGCAATATGAATGAGATATTGAACTAGAGGCACCTGACCCTGTGCAATGGCAATGTGTAATGGCCTGCAATATAATGATAGTTACTATTTACTATTTATGTACACTAATTGTAAATGATATTTTCTCATCAAAATATTGTAGCATAATTTATCCATATCCCCTGCCCCCACCCTCTGAAGGAATTTGGATTTTCCAAGGGGTGGGGGGAATTAAGGGGTCAGAGAAAGAACGAAATTACAGAGTTCGTATGAGAGAATATTGGAATTTAAAAAAAAGTCCTCTGTGGGGGAGTATGGATAATTTCTGGAACTACACACTAACATTAATTGTTATAACATTTTGATCATTATCATTATCATCATTGTTATCAAGGCTACCAGCACTACCACCATCAACATGTATCATCACCATCATATCATATCATCATCATCATCATCAACATCATCATTATCATCATCATCATCATTATTATTATGCTGCTTACGTGTCTCCGTCATCATCTTGTAGAGTAGCCAAATGTCCTTGCGAAGCAGTCAGAAGACTCAGTGTGGCTACATTATCACCCAGTAGTCTTGGTTCAGAGGTAACAGGTGTTCGTCTCATTGATAGAGTATCTTTAACGAAATATAAGATTTCTCGTTAAAGTGCATAAAAGCCCGGTAGACAATAATAGCAATTTCATGCCTTTGGGCTTCCTGTGTCAAAAGGGGGTTCCCCTAGTTCGGTTTACTACCGGTCATCGCTCCTACGCATTTAGGGATTTTACCTTTTTTATTCCTTACAAACTTTCCTTTAAAACTTTCTTTCCAAAACGTGTCTTCGATACGATAGTAGAAAGAAAAGAAAAACAACGTGAACGAAATTTACTTCGAAAGTAAAAGTTATGAAATTACCAATGAATGTATCCTAAAATGGCTTTTATTCCGCTCTGAGTTGACAAGYCCAGCTTGTAAACTTTATCTCCTTTTTTAGCCAAATAAATCGTTCCATGTTGCACTAGAACAATTTTTGATATAATAGATCGATTATGAACGACTGGAAATTTTTGTGATTTGCTAAAGGTGTAGTTTTGGGTTTTGGTTACTTACTGTCTTGCTGRGGTAAACTGTTAGGCGAATAGATACGAATCTGCTTTGACTGCGGCTCCAAATGATTGTCTTTGTAAATCTTATGCTTTCTATAATTCACCTTTTCCAATTCCCTGCTTGCCTTAGATACAGAAATATCAGGTTTTTCTGTCTTTATAACCGAGTCTCTTCGTTCTATTATCGTAGAATCAACTCCACTAGAGTGTACGAGTACTCCTTCTGAGCTTGGTCGTTTTTGCAAATTTCCACTTATTATTCCTTGTGAGTTCTCAATGTGGTTTCTTGTATCTCTTGTCATGGGAAAAACTCGAGCAGTAAGCTTTTTCCTAATGCTCTCCTTCAAGCTTCTCCTTTCTTCACTAAAGCCGGAAGTTGATAGCTCTTCTAGCTGTTTTGGRTTGAGCGTAAGATATGGCTCCTTGTCACTCAGTGACTTACAAACGTCTCCTTCACTACTAGAGTTCACCATTGTTATATACTCCTATCTTATTCAATCCCGAAATATCCGTATACTTTTAGCCTGGTTCTGCAACGCACTTTTACTCCCTGTATTTCTAATATACCTCATTAGCATAAGAGGAACTATCACGTATGAACTATTTTTAGCACTAAGGAGAGCTCGACCAATCAGATTAGAGTAATTCGTAAAAAGGGACTTTCCCATCCGTGATATTATTAATTTCGTCATTTTGAAAAACTTATCCCGTGATTCCCCCGGATAGAGTAAATATAGGAAACAGTTACGATTTAGGCTGGATTCATTGACTTAAACGTCAAAGCTGAAAATTAATAAAACGGGTGGTAATGCTTTAAGATATGTTAAAACGCCTGGTGTAAGGAGGATGTATTTATTCTTTTAGCGTATATTCTGAGAAATATTTCTATGTTTAGTAATAAATACGAGTAATTTTAAAAGTTATGAAAAAGTATTTTACCGTCCTATGCGAAAAAAAAAGTTTTCACTGAAATTGAATCGAAAGTAGAACATAAACATATATAAATAAACAAAYGATGAATACAATTTTAACGATGAAAAAAGGAAAAAAATATAAATCCAAACTAAGAGGATGAAAATATTAATGGAATTTTACATTTCCCCCCTTTTATCTCAAAGGAACAACGTAAACGTAAACATCACCCGTGTAATAGGAAGATAAATAACCAGATTGTATTACCAGCAAGTGTTTTATTTTAGATTACCTTGTATATGACTTTAAACTGGAATACTTCCTTCCCAATTCAACTTCACATTTTCATTTTCTCCTTGAAAATTTTTTGTCTTGGTAAAATGTAATCTTGTTTACTAAACATGAATGAGATTGTGGCTTTTTATTTCTTTATTTTATCAACTTTGTATATTTCCATGCCCTGCTTTATTTCCTGATGCAGCTGTTGTACATCTCTGACAGGYCATTTGAGTAGGTGCAACTGAACTACAACTTTATCTATTTACATTTCTTCAATTTGTTTCTCTTTTATTTTTGACTAACAGTCAATATTGATGTTTACTTCCATGTCTTTGCATCCTTAACGCCTCCACGTATTTCCCCCTCCCTCATTCCTTTCATTTTGGCTCCCTCCCCACTCTTTTGATCGTGTTTTTGTCAAATATTCCTTTCATTTTCTTTCATTTCCGCTCTTCCTATTTTCAGTAATTTTACTACGATCTTACCACAGGGAGCCAAACTTCGCATTTGTAAATATATTTAAAAAAGTAATACAAAAAAGATTCTGTAAATATTCATATCTTTTAAAGAACCCTAGAATATTAGTATGAATCAGTTTTTTCAAAGGAAGTTTTGCTCTTTTCTTCAATTTTAAGAATATTTATGAAAACTTATACAATGGGTTTCTTGTAATTGTGGTGATATTTTACTTCCTCGTTTTTTAGATGGTTGGCCCAGTCTCTCTCTTTAGAACTCATTTCTGTTTTCTTGTTTCTATGACGACCACACGGTTTCATGCAAATCCACGTGACGTCACTTAGTTATGGCGGCCGCAACAGCTTATGCTAGGATAAGCAAACTGTCCGAGATTGTCGTCTTTTTACTACGCTAATACTTAATAATTCTCCAGCCTAATGGAATTAGCACGTAGTCCAATCATTCACCAATGAATCTGACTATGTATGGATCTCATTCTAGAGGGAATCCGCCTTCATACGAGAACAGAACGACAGGAGTAAGTGGTTCTTCCAGCAGAACGACAAGAAACTACGCCATGGGAACCAGTGGTTCAACCAGCTCTGTATTTCAAAGATCTCTTAATTCAACAACATATGGCTCTTCCTACAGGTCGCCTAGCGTTTCGAGGTCTAGAATACTTCCTAAAGGTCCAGGGCCTCTGCCAGACAAGTTTAACTTCAACCGACACGCGAGTACTACTAATGGCGACGTTCGGTATGTTTCGCAGTTTGGAAAATCCGACGACAGATATTCCAAAACTACAGCTTATTCCCCTGTTAAAACCAGCTCATACCAAAAGAGTACAGTCGAAAGGAAGACGTCTAATGATTCTGGTTATGGTAGTTCTTCTAGTTTTAAAAACCGTCACGATTCTTCACCGAGTAGTTCAACATTAGCAACATGTCGAAAATTATCCAAGTCTCATTCCAGTTTGGATCCGTCCTCTCTTAGTGAACTCTCCATAAAAGACAACCCATCGACTTCTAAAACCTCTTACATCTCTAAACCTATTCCTTCTAGTACTACAAGAACAGATTATAGAACTAACACTTTAGAAAATATCACAAACTTGGACGAGAATCATAACATTTATCATCATTCGCGTTACTCCGACGATTCTGATCTTTCAAAACGGAGTACAAATCATTTTTCTTCAACTTCTACCAAATCTTCCAGCCCAAATAGTATTGTAAATACTTCTCCAAGTTTTAAAAATCGGAGCGTCATCCTAGACTACAACGAGAATCGCAAAGAAATGATTTCAGCAACTCCAACATCACTACGAAGAAATTCTAAAAGTTCGACATCAAGTTCTTCGCCTTCGACGGTGAGTTTTTTATCCTTTATTCTTTAATATTTTTTAGTTTAAGTTAATGGCTTAATTGCGGTTAATAGAGGATGTTGAATTTAGCAATTGGTTGACATTAATTAAGTGCTAAAATTACAAAGCTGTCTTGAAAACAATCCAGTCTAAAGTGATTTAGAATTGTTACAGTTTCATACACGCGACAACAAGTTTTTTTCATTCCTTTTTTCTTCCATCCCAAAATACTAAAATATAATGAACCTAAGTCATATATTTAAATTCCAAAACATTTTAAAAGGTTTATGTACGTTTTTTGCTTTCATCTTTATTGTATTATTTTGTATACAAAGGTGCAAATTAAATTTCAAACCAGCTGTTGTCTCAAAAAACGTGCATAAAAAATATGAATATATAAATATACACATTTTATATTTGTATTCCTTTTGTAATAGATTAAGACAAGGAAAAATATTCACTCAAGTTATTTGTTAAATTTAGAATATAAAAAACTGATAATATAAAAAACTATAAAATAACTTATTTTTCTCATCAAATGTTATAATAAAGGATTGCACCATCACTTGATGGCAACCATGACAGGAGTCAGGCCAGGAACAATTAAACCTGGTCTAATCCGTGATGTGCATAAGAAAGCATTTAGTTTTTAGAAAAAAGACTCCTGTTGTGCTTTATGTCATGCTTGCCAACATGTGATGGAGCAAATCCTCCTTATTTTATAAAGTGTTTTTATGTGTTTTTTTTTTTTTATATTCTGCTTTTAGCTTTTTTTTGGTTGAAAGTGTTCTAGAATATCCAACTTTTAATATAACATTATAGTTATTAGATATATTCATGTACCTGTCACTGGCTAACTGGTGGCAAGGCTTTTTTAACTCAGTTTGCCATAACAACCATTATGTATAATTGTTCCATTTCTCTCTTATCCGTTTACATGTTCACCACCTAACACAAACAATGCTTTTTGAATTGCTGACACTATAAATGTATATGGGGGATGTGTAGCTCCTATAATCAAATGTGTAAAAATTTGGAAAGTATTCCAACCTCGGCAAGATATATCTACAGGGCATTATTAAATGTTTATTTTTGGTTAATATCAACATTAAGTGTAAGTATTATGCATATTTTAGAAGGTTGTATTGCCTGAAATATAGAATACTGTAACTTATTTTAAATGCATTAAATATAAACTACTCATAGGATTGTGTAACATGTGACTTGATTTCTGATGAAGTCCTTATTACTTTAAGGACAAAAACTTCACTTGGTTTTGAAAATTTCAATTTTACTTATATAGCATTACTATTAGGAATGAAGCGTTGAAAGTTTTATGGTAACATATTTGAATAATAGCATTATTTAATTCCTAGCATAAATCCTTTTGTCAAAGGTTAATGTCTTTCTGCATAAACCAGAAGAATTTTAAGAGACTGTCAATACAGCCAGAAATATTTCATTTTTAGGTTCCCTGTTGCTTAGGGTTACCCTCAATTCTGTGTAGAATATTCATGTGTTCCAGTGAAGTTTCATGGAATTTCAGAGTGTTTGTATTGTTGAAGTTGTGCATTCTTTACTTTACCATTGGTATTTATTGAAACTTTAATGCTGAAATGAGGCTATAACTGAGTAAGCAACTTTGTAATCAAGGAACACAGCTGCAGTTTATTGTCTGAATTCGAAAATGGTAATTATTGGAAATTGAATCTAGCTTGTCTTATTAGAGTATATTTTTATACTTTTTGCTTGGTTAAAACTATTATAATAATTAATGCAGGTGCAATAATGGAAAGTTTTCAGTATCAAACCAACCACAAAACAATCTTTTCATTATTATGTGAAGTATCTGTAAGCCCACCTTAGTATTGTACCAACAAAATAAGGAATCCAGTAATGAAATCCACTAACACAACAGTACATATATAATAAATTAGAAGTTATTCCACTGTGTTAATTCCATCAGTATCATTACGTTAATAAATGTTTATGTCAATTCTTTATTTTAATAGCCAAATGGTCGAGGATGTTTGGATGGGTTGATTGGACTTCGAAATCTTGGAAACACAGTAAGAATAACAAGATAATATTTATGACTTAATTACTGCTATTAATTCATAAACATGCAAARTTAATAGTTGTGTGCTGCATGCTAAAATTATTTTTTTGCTGCCGTCAATAAGACTACAGTAAGCAGTCCATACCTGTATTTTTCACTGCTGACATTAAGAGACCAAATTCCAATGGGCAAATCACAACTATAGAAGGAAGTAATAGTTTTGATCATTGTAAAAACTAATCACAGATAATTTTATAAACCTTTATTAAGGATTTAATAGCAGTTTAACATAAATCTTTTTCTTTCACTTTGTTTTGCAGTGCTTTATGAACTCCATTCTTCAGTGTCTAAGTCAGTCAATGGTGCTTACAGAATATATGTTAAAAGGGTCTTATACAAAACAAATCAATAGTAGAAGCAGTATGAAGGGCAAACTGGTACAAGGTAAAGAAAAAAAGGTTACTAATAGATATGAGAAGCTATTTCAATATTACTCAGTATACAGTACTGTGTATGTGCTTTAAGTAAGTACCATACATGTAGGTTTCCCACTTGTACAGTTAACTATTCTTTTGGGCAAACCATGTTAGCCAATGTTACCATATGCCATGTTGTTTCTGTAACTATGTGCTGAGCACAATCCTGAGTGATATCACACATTTTAAGCCCTGTTTTTATATAAATCATATTAACAGAATTTTACTTACTGTAGTATAACTTCTGTTTCAGCTTATGCAGAACTTATCAAATCCATGTGGAAACCATCTCACTCTGAGACAGCCATTTCTCCTCACTCGTTCAAGACACAGATCCAAAGATTTGCTCCTCGTTTTGTTGGATACAAGTAGGTCACAGAAAGTACACGTACCATTGATTAATAATAACTGCCCAAAACAGTCTTGTTTGTTACTCTCCTTCCTCTCAACAGCATTATTAAAGCCACCCATGAATAAAACCCCTGAGTTGCTATAATTTGTCATGACTGTTTCGTTTTGTTTCCAGCCAACAGGATGCCCAGGAATTCTTAAGGTTTCTATTAGAGGGTCTCCATGACGACCTGAACTCAGTTCATGACAAACCAAAGTACAAGATCTGTGAATTCAATGACTTGCTAAGGTATTTTAGGTATTAATACTAATTAAAAAATACATATTAAACAGGGTAAGAAATAAATCCGACCTTAGTAAATAGTTTCGCCCTGTAGGTAAGATAAGTTACGATGAGTGCTCTTGGACCGATTGCACTCATCATAAGTGCCAGCTATTGTAACGCACTKATGGTAACCTGTTTTGGAGAGATCAAATTTCGCTTGCACTGACTGTGAGTGCAAAGGCACATAACTAGGTTATGGTTAGTGCATTTCAGAACCATTTCCACTTACCATACGTGCTTTTTTAATAAAATTCGCTTGACTCCCTCATTAGCACAACTTTGGAATTAGAATAGTTAATTTAATACTTAGAAAATACAAACTTCGGATGACGGGATCCTATATTACTTTTATAATAGCGCATTTAACACATTTGAGATCGGTCCACGAGCAAAGTTTAACTCGGATAAACGAGCAAATACATTTTGGCAAATACATTTCAAATAAATGATCGTTCAACCTAGATTATTTGAGAAAACTTTGACGTCTTCTTTACCTGCGAAATAATAATGAGCAACTGTCAGTGAAAATCCGTAGTGTCAAAACAAATCCGTCAAGCGTAAAAACCGGCAATATAAGCATGTTCTACTTAAAGTACGGGCCATTAGCACATTCTGCGCAAAAAATCCCTTTAGATGCCACTTACGCATTTTCTGCTAAAAGCCTGTCAAAGACGCATAATTTGAGTAGAATTTGTATATCAGGTAATTTTAGACGTTAGAGATGACAAACATGAGAAGTGTTCTGGTAACCTTGATAACCCTGCTTTATAATAATAATCACTAGGCGGGAAAAAAACTAACTCAATGCGAAGGAAATTAACATAGTCTTCGAACGGGCGCAACCTGAGAATTTTCTATTTGCCTTTTAAAAGGCTTCTCCAAGTTATGAACGCTTCAAAAATACTCGTACGGTATCTAGTCCCTTACTTTACTTTCTTTAATAAGTATAAAAGCTACCGGCATTTCCGTGCGCCATTAGTATTTTATCTTGTTTCCTTATTTCCTCCTCCATCTCACGCAATGTCGAACTTTCACGCCATTTGGAGCAACAACAAAAATCAATTCAATCATAAGATTAAAACACCAGCATATTTTGTATCAATAATCTTTCCTTGCAAGAWTTTTTTAGCAAGAAAGCAAAAGCTAGCTGTAGGTGATCCATTGTCACGTAGTATATGGTTCTTGGCGCGAYAGTGAGTTGCGGTGAAATTTGATCACGGACCGGATCATGTTAATTAGCTATGTATCGCTAACGCTAACGTGCAAATGTTTCATAATATATCGTCGTAATAGTACATATTTATTTGTGGTTAGTTTATTTTACGTCGACAACTGACTGAAAAGAAACTATACAGTAACTATGCTTTTAGCTAAATTAACGCTTTTGAAGATGGTCAACAACGATAATAATTTCAAAGCATTTTCCGCCGAAATGGCCGAGGAAAAAACCAACAGAAGCTGCTTTATTTGCAAATGCCATGAGGGCCAGAGATGGTTTCGACCTCTTTTTATAAACTAACTATCAGGTATGGCTTGAGCGAGGACCAGCGAAGCGTACTTGCAATGAGACCATACAAAATCAAACATATGAAGTCCTCTGAAACGGTTTGCCATTATATCTTTTGTTATTTACAAGTGCGTTTACAACTAGCCTTTAACTGTTTTTTTAATACTGGGACTTTCCATGTTGCTTTGTGATCCTAAAAGGAAAAGCAAAGAGAAGCAAAGCAAAGATACCAAAGATCATGCTGTCAGTCCTGACAGCCGCTTGACATTCCGCCTTAATGCTGTCAGTGGTGCTAATGTGATCGGTTTCCTGTTAACCGTGTGTTGTAAACACAAAACTGATTTACGAGGAGTTCAGAGTTCACTGTTGTGGATTTTTCGATTAAGAATTGTTTCCTCAACACTAAAGCAGTTCGGTTACTTTCACGGGAAAATCTGGAATTAAGTCTTTCCGACGAAAGCTATTGATTTTTTGTCGCCAAAATGAGTGACTGATTTAAGGATGAAACCAAAAAAAATTACTAGTAATGTTACCAAGTTATCAATTGGAGACGAATTCAAGCAATCATGAAAAAAAAGCAAAGGAAGTCACTTTAACTTATATTTCGTTCCAGCAAGTATGGATCTTTTTAGTTTATAGAAGGAATGTAGAGACTTCAGCGGAACGAGCGACTTGGTGGTAAGTGGAGCTTGTTCTTTTTGCACTTACGATAACCTACACATATCTCTACCCACTTACCGTCAGTGCAACGTGAGAACGTGACCGCCGGTAAGTGCTGAAGACAAAGCAAAATATCTCACAAAGTCTAACAGAGAGTCACCGACCATAAGAATTTCTGACAATCATCAAATTTTTACTCTTATGATTGCTGCCGTGATAATAATGTCCTCCGAAAGTTAAATATCATAATCGTGCAAGTCTTATTTAATATCGTTATTTCCCAGGTAAACAAGACGTCAAAGTTTATGTTGAACGATCATTTATTTGAAAATGTATTGGCCAAAATATATTTACTTGTTTATCCGAGTTAAACTTTGCTCGTGGACCGATCTCAAATGTGTTAAATGCGCTATTATAAAAGTAATATAGGATCCCGTCATCCAAAGTTGTGCTAATGAGGGAGTCAAGCGAATTTTATTAAAAAAGCACATATGGTAAGTGGAAATGGTTCTGAAATGCACTAACCATAACCTAGTTATGTGCCTTTGCACTCACGGTCAGTGCAAGCGAAATTTGAACTCTCCAAAACAGGTTACCATCAGTGCGTTACAATAGCTGGCACTTATGATGAGTGCAATCGGTCCAAGAGCACTCATCGTAACTTATCTTACCTACAGGGCGAAACTATTTACTAAGGTCGGATTTATTTCTTACCCTGTTATTAATACAATTATACCAAGATTATGAAATATACTAGGATGCCACTGTAATTTGTGCCACCATGAACTATATTAGGAGTATTTATGCCAGACAAACATAAATATTAAAACAATATTTATTGATATTTACGGAGGGAGAAAACAGGAAAAAACCCTCGTGGCAAGGAAGAGAACAACACATCAAACAAACTCAACTCACATATGATCCAATCTGAGCCTGGGCTCATGCAAACCTGGACCATAGCGGTGAGARCTGAGCAGTAAGCCACTACGCCACCCACAAACATGTGATGGCCAGATGTTGTTCTCTGCCACAAAATTTTTACCTAGACTTTTTTTGGAATAGCTGTTTATGGAAGAAAATTCACGAAGCATTCTGGCAGTAGTTGGAATTAAGTGATGTCATGATGCAAATGACCCATTAGGAAGAAGTTTTTATATAGTGATTTGTGGGGTATTGCTGTGGATTTTGATGTACACTCGTGACTATATTTAGTGATATTGTAATACTTTTGTAGTGACACTGAAAAGGCTGACAAGTCCTGGAAACAGTACCTTGCAAGAGATAATAGCAAAATAACAGGTGAAGTCTACAATACATTTCTCAATTGTATCCAACCTTGAAACAACCTCTGGCCTAATCTAAGTCAGGGCATGGTCAGCTCACAGATCAAAGTAACTCTGAAACAACCTCTGGGCTGATCWAAGTCAGGGCATGGYYAACTCACAGATCAAACCCTGGAGTCTCCAGGGGCTGATCTAATATACAGGGCACAGCTAACTCACAGATTAAACCCTCAAAACAACCTTTTGACTGATCAAAGTGGGTTTCGTGGAAGAAAGAAATTCTAGAAACCCTTGAGTCCTGGAAAAAACCATCAAAAATATGTCTTAATAAATAATTAGATAGTTTATATTGATCTTTAAAAATACTTCCCCTGTATGTCACCATAGCAGGTTTTCATTTTAAGCAGTCACATTATTGGGCAAGAACAACAATTAAATTTGAAAATATAAATGGTGAAAATTTTGCCCTGTGTTCTAAAATATTTTGTCTCCTTTGCAACAGACTTGTTCGTAGGACAGCTCAAGAGCACCCTTAAGTGCACAGAATGTGGTCACAAGTCTGTAACGTTTGATCCTTTCTGGGATCTTTCTCTTCCTATCCCAAGGGTAAGTTCACTAGTTTTAAGGTGCATTAGTCAAACAGCAGTTTTAGAATTAATAAATAAAAACATGATGCAAAAACATTTACTTTGCATTAATTTTATGAGTAATTCTGTTCTATTTTTTATTTTTAGAAATCTAGTTCGTCATACAGTTCTTATGAGAGTAAAAGCATAAGTATACAAAACTGCATGGAACTGTTTGCTAAGGAAGAAGTATTGGATGGCGATGAGCGACCGGTATGTATATTGCATCACCTTGTCGGTGCCGTGATTGCTTGAGCTTCAATTCTGTTGTGTGAGATGTCATGGCTTCATGCCCTAGCACCAACACTCATGGTCTCAAAATGTCTATAAGCAGAACATCATAGCTACCTTTTACAGTGCAACTACTCCAACCAAAGCCACCTCAACAAATTTTCTACAAATTATTCAATAGTGTTTGAGTATTTAGACAAGCGACAGCACGTTTATATTTGACAACAAAAGTGCCGGCAGTCTTCTCAGCCGTGTAAACCCATAGGACATTTGTCCAATTTGTAGCAATTCAGATTCCTACTTTCGATTGGCTAATTTGTAGAAAATTTGTTGAGGTGGCTTAGGTTGAAGTAGTCGTGCTGTAAAACTCTAAAAATATATCTGCAAATTGTTAGATATTAACTGTGGCGTGGAGGAATAGTTACTTAAGATGGCACTCTTGTCACTTTTAGCAAATGTTAAAAATAGATAATTATATAGAGCAACTATCAAGTATATGGTGTAGTCTGAAGATTTAAAGTTGATTTATTAATATTTATTGCTTTAAAATGAAGTTTTGTTTACTTTTAGACGTGTGAAAAATGCAAGAAAAAAAGAAAGTCAACCAAGAAATTCACAATTCAAAGATTTCCTCAAATCCTAGTTCTTCGTATCCTTTAAATCAATCATTAAAACTCCTTTTCAAATACCGGCTGTATATATATATATATTATGATCTGCAAATATTCTTTGCTATTGCCATCAAGTGTCTGCATGTTGTTACAATTTGTTGACTTCATCTGCCTTAACCAGTGTTAGATCTCAAACGCTTTTCAGGATTTGGTTTTCGGTCCAAGTTACAAACCAATGTCGATTTTCCAACAGACACAAAACTGGATCTCAAAGAGTTTGCATCAGACAATACTGGTAAGTAGTCCAGTTTACTGGCTATACAGTCAATGATGTACATCTGCACTTGAAACAAGATCACAGTTCATTCTTGTCAATATTTTCAATATTTCAAGCAAATCTGTTGTTAAGCCAATACAGAAAGGAAGGGGAATTTTGTTGGACCATTAGATGATTTGGGGGGGTGAAGGATTTATGTTGCACAACATTTATCTTTTGGTAACAACCCCTCCAAACTGCACAATTTTTTATTCGTAGGTGAAGCGCTTGCTTGATATCTTTTGGGAGGTTTATGCAACCCCCCCTAATTATCTAATGGTCCATCTCTTACTTAACATCCAATAAGTTTCCTAATCTGCAGAAGGGCACAATCCCGAAAGAAATATTTTTTGTATTCCAGATAGTAAAATGGCTCTCTATAGCCTGTATGCTGTGTCTAACCATTCTGGGACTACATATGGTGGTCACTACACTGCTTATTGTAAGCACCCACTGAGCAACGAATGGCACTGCTTTAATGACTCCAGGTAAGGCTAACTATACAAGGTTTGACTGTACAGTGATTCGAAGCACAATTGCATGTGGACTGCTGGTGTACTACTTCTCAATGCTGATATTTTTTTTCCACATTCCCCTGTTTTCCTTTCTCTACAAAAGTGTTTTTAAATCTCCTTCTGCTATATTAGAGTGGTAAACTAATTCATAGTTCGGACTCCCCTTAGTCACCATTGCTATGTCTCACAAGCTCAACAAATTAGCTCGAATATCTCTGATTGCAGAAAATGAATCTTAAATTACTTCCTTGTTTTCATGTCCTAAGAAAAAAAAAGAAAATTGTCTCCACAGTAAATCCTTGTCAGTAGTATTTAAAAAAATATATTGTTAGTTGTTTGTGGGGCAAGATTTTATTATTCCACTGGGAAAACTGCTGCAATGGTGAGTGGTTTGCTATTCTCTGAGTTGGAAACATGAATTGAAATTTAATCAGGATGAGTATTAAATTATTGTCACTCTGTATATAGTTTTTAACAGATCCTGAAAGTCAATCAGAGCAAGGTGCTAGGCAGCTCGAATCTTAAGTTACAAACTATTTATCTAATGATTTTCATTCCCTTCTAGTGTGGACAATATCCCCGCTTCTCGAATAGGAGGTCCACAAGCATACATCCTATTTTACAACAGAATGGATGCCAAGTCCTCATTGTGACAGATAAATCATCACATTAATATTCCCTATAATCAATATACTAGTAAGCCAATTGTTAAATAAATTCAATAATCATATTACATGGCATTAAATACTAATTAACAAAAAGGTTGTAAACAAATGAAACATTTTGAGCAAAATTTGTTTGGATTTTGATTCCTTTTACAAAATTCAAATATTAATATATCAATGAATTCAAATATTTTGATTTCGTACTTTTTTAACTTTCAGCCAGATTGAGAAATTCTTGATAGACAATTTCAATTTTAATGTAATATATACATGTAACTGTCAGATTGTAATTGAATGCTGTTTTCTGAGAAAAATAGCAGTATTTTAAAAATTGAGATGTAAAAAAATCTAGGAAAAAAAGTTTTGTAGAAAGAGTGCCAAGAACTGATACCATGTGCGTTTTTGCATATATTTAATATTATTCTTGTTCATAGAAATTTTTTAAATTTTTTAAAAAAAATTCCCAGCGGTGATATATTATGATGACATTAAAAAATGGTCTATTATAATAATGATAAGAATAAGTAACATGGTTAAGTCTAACATTAAATTTTTACTATTCTATCAAAACACTTTAGAGCAGAAAATTATGTTCAAGTAGAGTGATTTTATTTAGCCCGTGAAAGAAAAATGACTATTTAGTTAGTACTAGTTTATCGAAACTAACTAGAGTGACCACAGTAAATCCGTGAAACTTTAGTAATACTAATTAGCACAATTTCATGCAAATTCCATTGTTTTCTATTGTTTAATTAGTACTATTTTGTACTATTGAGTATTTAGTGTTTCACGGATTAATTGTTTGCACTCTATCGCGTGTTGTACAATAGAGTGACAAGCAGTACTTTCATATTTGAATTTAGTTGCATTTTACTATAATACATACTTTGTAGTTGAGTTGATTTTTTTTCTCAAAATGCGTACTTATGAAATATTTTGGTTTTATTTTGTGTAAATATCTGTAAATTATAAAAGGAGGAATTTTTTTGAAATGAAAATCAAAACTGCTGTATATTTATTGTTTTTTAACTGTTACTTTTATTACTATTGATCTTGAAAAAAAACTTATTTATTGAAATTCAGAATAAAAATTATTTTAATAAGCTGTGGTAATTTAAACTATGGGTGGTGAGGGGTGGTCATGATGAGTGGTGATGGATAGTGATTCTGGATGGTGAAGGGTGATGATGATGGGTGTTGATGATGTGTGCTGGTGATAGATAGTGATGTTTCATGATGATGGGTGGTGGTAATGGATGATTATGATGGGTAGTAAAGGGTGATGATGATGGGTAGTGGACCCTGGTGATGGATGGTGATTGGTGATGATGGGTCACTGTTGATGATGGGTGGCAATGGGTGATGGTGGTGTTGATGATGGGTGGCAATAGGTGGTGATGGAAGGTGATGGTGATGGTGATGATGCGTGGTGATGGATGGTGATGATGGGTGTTGATGATGGAAGGTGATGGTTGGTGATGATGAGTGATAATGGATGGTAGTGATGGATGGTGATGATGGGTGGTGACAGGTGGCAATGATGGGCAGTGATGAGGTGCTGGGCTGTGATGAGGTGATGGGCTGTGATATCATTGCTGGTGATGATGGGTTGTGATGATGGTGGTGATGTGATGATAAAATCAGATTACCTCATCACCCATTGTCAACACTAGTTTACCCACAGTTTGCCCAGACTCCAAGTCCCGATGAGCCTGTGCCACCCCCTGTAGAGGATAATTACTCACCCTACCCACCCTAAGAACTCCTTTGTCCACCCACCCCAGTAACTGTGTCATTGCTTCTTCCAATATATCCAATCGATCAAACATGAAACTGAGGWTGAATGCCATTACACTTCTGTTTTTGGTTGTCATCTGTTATGGAAATAAAAACAGTTTTAAATTATATACAAAGGAAAATATAAAAATAAGATTGCTTACCTCAAGTGGATTGAAACTTGGTGTACGGAGATAATTCCAAGCCATTTGGAGCCAGTTAAATATCCCAAGACCACCAGAACCGCTAGCACTTGAATGAGGTAACATGGTGTGAAATCCTGATGAGATAGATTTAAAGAAATATATTTATTTATTTTTTTATAGAATAGACCTTTCCCGAATTCTCTTGGACAATCAGGAGACAATGGTTGGAAGTCAAGACTGAACTTGATTCTTTTATTCATCAAGTTCAACCTGGACTTGAAACCATTGTTTCGTGGTCATCCAAGAGAATTCGGGAAAGGTCTTTTGAAGAAAAAGTCATGGGGTTAATATAGAGTGGCATGCCATATCCGATAAACAATTACTAGCTATGATAATGATAAATAGCTGCAACTGCACAACTGTACATCTTTGTTTTGGCTTCACTGATATACATGGYGTGCTCTGATATACATGGTGTATAGCAGCCAGTTTGTTGAGCAAGACAATGGAAATGTTCTAATTTCATGGGAAATAGAATATCTTGTCAGATGCAAAGACATCGTAATGTTCCTGCCCTTCAACATGGCTGCAGTGAAACCACTCTAACCAACATACCATACACTACTAGTCTGCCACCAGGTGCCAGATGATTGTAACTATCCACTAATGTTGCAACTCCATTGGCATCAAATACTGCATGATATCCACTGGGCGAGAGGTCTGTTACCCTAGGCCACAGGTCTTCTTTTGATTTGTCAACCACATGGTCACACCCTAACAATGCAAACTCCCATGTCAATTGTTGTTTTATTGCAGGTTGATACATAATTGTTAACTCAATTTAGCAAATGAGAGATGTGTGGTTTAGTGATCATGTATTACAATTTGCAATAATTACTAGACTCAGCATTACACAGTCATGTGACTGCATGCTGAGTGGATTTGAGGGTTTTTCTCTGACTGGGTTTCCCCCTCTACAAAACCCAAAATATAAATATTATATAGATATATTATATGAAATGAATTTAACTTGATTAATCATAGTGGTGTTTCATAGTTACATCTGTGTGAAACTTAGAAACTTAGATCAGCTCAGAAATTGTTTCAGGGTTGTATTGGTGAGTTAACATGATCATTATATACATACCCTGTCTTAATAGATCAGCACAGAGGTTGTTTCAGGGTTCTGTCTGAGTGATCTGAGCATTATACCCTAAGAAGTTGTCTTAGCAGATGGAGAAACACATCAAAGATTATCTTATTTACTCACCAAGCTGCTTGACTGGTTCCACTTTGTGAGTAGCACCCACCACGCCAACCACCTGACACCCAGCAATCTTTGCAAGCTGTACCAACATACTGCCGACACCTCCTGCGGCAGAATGTACAAGTATCCAAGATCCTGGGCGCGGTCGGGCTAACTCAAACATAGCATACCATGCCGTGAGTGCAACAGTGGGGAAACCAGCAGCTTGGTACTTATCAAGCTTGTCAGGCAAAGGAAAAAGTTGCTGTTTGGGCACCCTGATTCTCTGAGAGTACCCTCCAAATAATGACACACCAAAAACTTGTTGCCCTACTTCAAAATCCTTAACATTGGATCCTTTAGAGATTATCTCTCCACTGAATTCAAATCCAGGCGTGATGGGCCATCCTACATACTTTTTCGCTGATTCATAGAGTCCCCATCGGATACAAACATCTGCGTAGTTAACTCCACTGGCGAAGATCTTGACAACCACGAGATCTTCTTCAGGTATGTTTGACAATGTTATGTTCGCTCCCTCAGTAAAACTACCATCTTTTAAGGTTTTATACTCAAGTTTATCGTAACCACCGGGTGAACCTATTGAGATCATGTTTTAGGACCTATTATTTGCTTTCCAAAACCAGCCGAAAAATATCGAACGAAGACTGGAATCAGGAATCAAATAAGGGAAAAGCGGGGTTCCTGTGGTAGAAAATGATCACACAGGCCGGGACCCCCCTTTGTTCCACTTATTACATTTTGATTTCCAGACTCTCTTTTTATATTTATCTTTCATCTATTCAGTCAGATAATCTTTAATTTTAATAATCTTTAATTTTCAATATTATTTTAATATTAATATTTTTTGTCTGTCTCTATATTCTTTCATTTTCTTTGATTTTTTTTATTCTTCTTTTCAAAACAAAATTATTTCATTTATCTATTTTATTTGTTCTTATTATATCTTTACTATTTATTCCTTTATTTACTCGCTAACACGTACCTTATAGGCCGATCTTTGTTTACGTTTATTCCTCATTAGCATAAAAACAAATTCAAGCTACAAGCAAACCGACTCCTGAAATCGAAAGAGAATATATTACTCTCAAATTTTCAGTAGTTATTAAATAAGACATTCTCTTTCGATTTCTGGAGTCGGTTTGCTTGTAGCTTGAATTTATTTTAATGCTATATGAGGAAAAAACGCAAACAAATAAATATAATAAACTTTGCAGCTTTTTCCCGCGTCAAGTTCATGTCAATCGCTGATTGGTTCCCACATCCCACGTGCCTCTTGGGAGTTTGACGATTTCTGTGAGCAAAACAAGACAAAACGTCTTGAGTATCGAAGGTAAAAACCTTTATTTTTCTCGTTTTCTCTTCCTTAAATTGTTATATATATATTCCTAGAAAGATTGTTGTATTAGTTTATTACTGTATCTAACAGTATGATTCATTTTAGTTTGCATTTGAAGCGTTTGAATTGGTGACCGAAAGACTATGATGTCGTAGTTTCGTCTAGACTAGCGCGAACCAGAAAAAAGCAGAGCAAATGCAATTACGCGCTTCTTTATCGTAAAGTTTACCACACTTCCTGTCCTGTATTTTAGTTTTCATAGGAATTGTCATTCAATGGGCTACAAGACAGAAATATTCACGAGTACAGTAGATGAAAACCTTTGCTGTTCGATATGGTATGACCTGTATTTTGTTAGTCTATGGGGGAAGGGTAAGGCCTGTTCTTTTTTATCCTATCGGGGGAGGGGTATAACCTGTCTTTTGTTAATCTATGGGGGAAGGGGAAGGCTAGACACTAAAAACGGGTGCGAGGGAGACTAGGGTAAGGCCTGTTCTTTTTTATCTTATCAGGGGAGGGGTATAACCTGTCTTTTGTTAGTCTATGGGAGAGGGGTATGGCCTATTCTTTTTTATCTTATCGGGGGAGGGGTATAACATGTCTTTTGGTAGTCTATGGGGGARGGGTATGGCCTGTTCTTTTTTATCTTATCGGGGAAGGCGTATGACCTGCCTTTTCTTAGTCTATGGGGGAGGGGTATGGMCTGTTCTTTGGTACCCTTGTAGTTGAGGAATCAAACCAAAGACCCAAAAAAGGCAAGTTTTCTATGACTGTACACATATTTGTTCCTTTTTTTYCAGCCGTGAAGTATTTCAAGATCCAGTGAGCTGTAAATCTGGCCACACATTCTGCAGAGTGTGTATCAGTGAGTGGTTGAGGACTCATAACAAGTGTCCACTGGATAATGTTGCACTTGCTGAGCAAGATCTTGTGCATAACCTTGCAATCAAAGGCATTATAGAGAACCTACAGGTCTCTTGTCACAATAATGATCAATCTGATGCAAATATTGCACCTGGACCAAATAAAAAACCTCGAGTTGAAGATGGTGAGCRAAGAAAAAGAAATTAGAAAATATAACTAATATAAATCTTAGTACATTAAATCTTATAAATCTGTTTTACCAGAAATTACTTGATTCTAATTGGTCAAGAGGAGTACAATTATTAACCGTTAATTGTACTCCATAGGAGGACACATACCTTTAAAGTTGCTATGGAAATGACATATAAGAGGATGTCCAATATATCATGTTTTAACCTACAAAACATAATTTATTAATATATAAATACRAAAGCCCTTACAACTAATCGTTTTATGCATTTTAATTGAACTCTTTAATTAGATATTTTGATGAAAATTGGCCAAAGAGATCRATAAATGCCTTTGTTTTGAAAATTTTGTAATTTTGAAAAGCATCTGACAACAGAGCTAAGCTCAAAACTAGTTGATTTAAGCTCAAAGGTCAATTTAGAACTTAGAAGTTGATTTTTGAGGAGTGAGGAAAACCAGAAAAAAGCCCTTCACCATGTTCAACAATGTTTCCAGGTCAAACCTCTGATGTAGAAGAAAGATGTGAATGGATTGGAAAGTTATGTGACCTTGCTAGACATCAACTGGCTTGCCCTTTTCAACTACAAAACTGCCCTAATTCAACCTGCTGTGAGAAGATACAACGAAGAAAGGTGGAGGACCACAAGAGGGTGTGTYGGTTCAGGACAGTGGTGTGTAGATCATGTGGAATGAGTTTAGTTTATAATGAACAAGTGAGACATAAATATTATGACTGCCCTATGGAGTTGATTTCTTGTACTAATAAGTGCACTACAAGTTATGGGACAATTACAAAGATTCAAAGGTAGGGTAGCATTTTACTGAGATGTTTTTATTATGGATGGATGGGTGAGTGAACCAATAATTCAGAAAGGGATATGTCAAAATGAATGGGTAAATAAATGTTCCAGTTTCAAGTTCTCTGTTGCTCAGAGTTGGCCTTAAATATTCATGTGTTATAAGTGAAGGGATTTAAAGTGTTTTTATTGTTGAAGTTTTGCATTCTTAATTTACTGGTTGGTATTTGTGAATATGTATTTCAAGGCTTATAGTACACTCAACAAAATTACTCGACTCTGATTGGTCGAGAGGAGTACAATTATATCGTTAATTGTACTCCGTAAGAGTACCGAATTAAGTCRCTATGGCAACACRGCCAAAACAATGTCAAAACAATTATTTTCTATCATTTTGTACTTAAAAAACATATAAATAAAATTTTATAGCCRTAAGAACTAATCTTTTTTATGCATTTCAGTTGCGCSWTGGATGAAAATCGGCCGCCAAATAGACAAAGATGAACGGCGTCGCTTCGCATTTTTTACAGAAATTTTGTTGAGTGAACTATAAACAAAAARTCRCACGATCTTCTCGTACAATTTGGAATTAATAGACACTCGTAATGTTTTGAAAGTTCTTTAATTGCACTCACCTAAAGGCTCGTGCAATTACAAGAACTTTCAAAACATTACTCGTGTCTATTAATTTCCAAATTGTACTCGAGATCGTGCGATTTCCTATACTAATTGCCTGAGTCTGTAATCAAGGAACACAGCAGTACAGCTATGATATTGAAAACAAAAAATGTTTATTTATGGATGGACTGTTTGTGGGAGGGTTGGGGTAGATGGAAGGATGTAAAAAATAATGGGTTTCAAATGAAATGATCAATGAACTCATTGTCATAGAGATAGTGATAGAAGAATGAATAGTTTTAAGGGTGAGTCAAGGTATGGATGAGGCATGAATTGACTACTGGATATAGGGGTATGGAAGGATGGATGGATGGACSGACGGACGGACGGACAGACGGAKCTTCAGTCACAAGGAAAAGGAGATTATAATCGGTCAATTTTCCACTAACTTAAAACTGTCAACATGACAACAAAACATTGTTGCAACATATTTAATACCATGTGTGCTTGGCTCACTCCCATAATACACAATTGTGTACGTCATCTAACGTCATCTATGGAAAGAGCAATTGAGTCAGATTCTAATCTACCCATACTTCTCAACTTCACCTTAAAATCTATCCTTATAATCAACTGTAATATCTTCTCTCAGGTGCAACTTGGCTGATCATATAAACAAAGTGTGTGATAATGCAATTATTCCTTGTGCATTTCAAGACCAGGGCTGTTCAGATAAAATTTTGCAAAAGGATTTAGAGAAACACCTGCAGGAAAAGATGTCCTTACACATGTTGCTTCTCGCAAAAGAGAACAAACAACTGAGAAGAGAATTAGCCAAAACTAAGGTAAACACACTATACAAAAATTCCATAGCCTGCRAAATGTTTTAGAATTCCAACTTATTGTTCTTGTCCTGAAAAAAACTGTTTATAATAAGTTTCCTTCAAGTCTTAACATGCATAACTGCTCACTCTTGATTGCTSTCCTCATTCCAGCTGAGTCGACTGAGTTCACCAAAAGTAAATTTTTGGGTCAACTTATTTTGGKTTAGCATTTTCCTAGCAGGGACTAAGTATAATGTAGATTTCTCTTGTCGGCTGAAATGGGATTCTGTCTTGAGTGTGACGAGGGTTTATGATCAATTTAGAAAATACAAAAAATTGTATTTCATGAATTCTCTTTGAAGAATCAAGGGAAATGCTAATCAAAATACAATGTTGAATCCTCAATTCTGATTGGTTCAGCTGGCTATACTTAATGATGATTTCCCTGCCGACAGAGTCTCCGTTCCTTTTTCCTTTGTTGGATCCGCATTTGTGAGGAAAATGAGACTCTGCTCCCAATCGTCACATTTTCTGTTACGCATGTGTGAGTGCTACTAGGCAACTGATGACATTGGAAATAGTGGACTCCTTAATAGTTAGCGGTAGCCAATCTAATAAACTGGTTTCAAAACCTTTTTTTTGCCACAACCATGGACAGCAGTTAGATCAAATAATTTAACAGATCAGGGAAGGCTTTATATTTTCTTGCGATCTCTCCGAGAAGAAAGGAGAAAAAAAGGAGTCTATAGCAGGGAAAATGATGATGTAAATGATACTAAGAATAGAAAAATATAACTTTTATAATATCCTAGAAMRAAAATCATTTATTTTTATTATYTTTATTTTTCGACCAGGAAACAAAYAAAAGTTTCATATGGCAAATTAAGCAATTCCCATCCAAAGCCAGTGGCTCTGAAACTGGCTCTTGCTTATTGAGCCCGATGTTTTGGTTGTGTGGCTATAAGTGGAKAATGAGGGCTTACCCGAAAGGGAAGGTTGATGAGCGGTATATGACACTGATGTTGAACAAGGTTGAGGACTGTGATAATAATACACCAGAACAGCCAAACCAGATCACTTGTGAGGGACTGAATGCACATGTTATCTGCAGGTAATAAGTGATTTAACTGGTAATTTATTTTATTCCTAATATTTGAATTTGGGATGGTTTCCATTAGGCATCATGACCTAACTGTACATACTAGATAAAAACCTTTATTTCACAAAATTCAGGATTATCATAGTCCCTACAGATGACAAAGATATCTGCCATCAATAGCCCTTTTTGTCAAGTGTGCATGTGCAGGCATGTGTTCTCGTGGATCATCATGGAATATTCCACTTGTCACTAGTATTTTCTTGTAGACTTGCTGCCCTGATGCTCAATGTATACAAAGAAAATACAAGTGCCTTTTGGAATATTCCATCAAAATCATTAATATTATAACAAGTATGTACACTGTACTTGTCTACCCTGGTTTTAGGCCTTAATTACCATACTGTTGAGGCGAACTCTTTTGTTTTTGGTGTCTAGTCTACCCTCTTGGTGACATGACCTGCTGACATGAATGTTGTGTGACCCTACTGCTAGGGCTAAATCTTTTGTTTTTGGTGTCTCCTGGGGAAACAAAAGAAAAGACTAGTCTACCCTTGGTGGCATAAAACCTGCTGACATGGGTTATGTGACCCTACTGCTAGGGCTAAATCTTTTGTTTTTGGTGTCTCCTGGGGAAACAAAACAAAAGACTAGTCTACCCTCTTGGTGACATGACACTCTGATATGAATGTTGTGTGACCCTACTGCTARGGCTAAATCTTTTGTTTTTGGTGTGCTTTAATTTGGAGGGGGAAAATTGACTTCACTTGGGTATTTTCATAAAAATACGACTCCTTAGTCTTTCAGTGCTCAAGGCAAAACCTAATGAGAGTGACTATGTGAGGACATTCAATATAGACATGTACAAAGATGCGCAAAATTGGATGAATGGATGGTCAGACTTCATGCCTTGTCATCTTGCTGTTTCACCCAAGTACTGCAACCAGTCTGGTGTATTGAATATCCAATGTACCAT
>NW_022261608.1:39493-59298 GCF_009602425.1 Actinia tenebrosa
ATAGTGTTGGCAGTCTTGTATTCACGAGAGCTTAACAAATCACCTACTAACAGCCAGGAAGCGGAAAAGTACGAGATCTGTGACGATGAACAATGTTTTAATCTCGGCCTAGGTAAGGTAATGTTGTGCGTTTAATTGTTTTCACCGGCATCATTATTAGGACGCAAAGCCGATAATGAATAAAACGAATGATACTGTATCTTCAAAGACGTGAGTTATCTTCAAGTTTAACAAGTTATTACACTTTTTAAATGGTATATTTTTTTACCCATCTGGATATACCCATAGTCTAGAAGGATTTCGTTTGCCCGTAAAACAAAGTTGTAAAATTAGAGACTACAAGTCAAGGTAAAAAATTAAAGAAAACAATGGAAATATTGTCTTAATATGAAATATACACCAGATAACAGGGTCAAAATTAGGTTTCGTACCAGACGTTGCGGAAGAGTTCACTTTTCCTTCATTCAGGCCCCGTCCACACTATGCCTCATAAAATTGAATCCGATTTTTTATTCATTCGGTTAGGCCTGCCGTCCACACTAGTCCGGGCGATTTACACCGAAAACTATTTTTTTCGAATACGGTCTCCAGATTGGAACAATTTGAAAACGCCGGCTAGCCGTATAAGTGTGGACGGAAAACTTTTTTTTCGGTTTCGGTTTGAAAATTCGGATTCAAATTTATCCAGCTTAGTGTGGACGGGGCCTCAGATTCATATGTTAGAGTGGATGCAATAACAAATAGTAAACTTGCCCCCCAAGGAATATGGCGTCGGAAACAGTGAAAGGGTCTATTATACCGTGAAATAAAATCAAACTAAATACTAACTAATAGTATCTATCTAGTGACTAATAGTTATCAGACACAAAGAAATACCCAGGGGACGACATAACATGGTAATTATCATTTTACTCATTGAAAGTGCATCAGCTCATTGACACGTACTCCCTTGCTTTGAGCACTAGCAAATCTGACGATTCTGACACACAACGTACATGTTCTTCGTGTTTCAATAATGTAATGTCCAGTTTTAATTTTTGACCTTCTTGTGGAAATCTTGTCTCGAAGAAATATGAAAGACTGTAGACTTACATTAAGTTTTTGTACGTATTTGTTCATTAGTTGAGAAATTGTAAGCACCAATAAAGAGCAGTAAAGAAAATATAAAATAGATTTWAAAATGATTTGCATTTGCACGATTGAAGAATAATAAAGGCTTCACAATAAATTTCATTTGCTTAATGAGTAAAATGATAATTACCATAAAAGTTTAATTGCATCCGCTCTAATGATGACCAAAAAAGTCACGCATTAGCAGTTTGACATTAGCCTCGTTGGTTTTGAGGTGGCTGCCTACTTTCGAAAGTTCAGCCCATGATGTGGGCGGCTCAAAAACCGCTGAAAAATCTACAAGATTCAAAAAAACTCCTAAAAATCTAGGTTATATCAACATTTTAGGAAAAGTTTAAATTAGTAACACATGAAAAAATAGATTTTTGTAGGTATTTTTGTTCGACTTTATGAGATTTTTTAAGAGCACCGAAACTACAAAATATGACAAATCAATGTATCTCTTTGTTGTTGTTGTTTTTTTTTTGTCGAAAATATCCATGTATTATTGTGCAATCATATAGTCTGCAAATAACTGTTATCTTTTGAATCTTAATTTTTTTCTTATCACTTAAGGTGGCGCAATTTTTACTCCAAAAGCTCGTGCGTAGGTTAAATGCTGATTATCTCGAAAACAAGCTCGGGACACCCACTTTTCTTTCCAAATTTGGAATCAACATTAAATTTCAATTCGGAAAATCGAAGTTTTAAAAAAAGTTTAAATCAATTTCCAAAAGTAGGCAGTCACCTTAATGCATTCATCTTTGTTGTTTAATTTAGGTGTCATTACTGCTTCTCTGATTTTTCTCTTTTTTCTTTGCCATGGTTGCTATTCGATTCAGTAGCATTCTCTGTGGAACTTTCGTGACCTGGATGTGTTTTAATATGTTCTCCAAAAAGTATTCGTTAATTGACTCTTCTTTTTGTGGGTTTACTTCGCTAATTATCTACCATATGTAATATCTTGGAACTATAGGTAAAACGATGTTCATTTTGAAGAAGTCATCTGTCAACTTTGGTAGTGCATATTAAATTATTGCCAACCAAAGTTTTGTGGATTGCATCCAAACTTTAAACATGCCGAGAGTCGCTTAAGGGACGCAATGTTTTTTTTTTGTTTAAAGGCGAAAGTCAAGCGCTGAAATCCTTACTTTTTCTGTTTCATTTTCTTGAAAAGTAAGTCAATGTTAGTTTAAGTGTACTTTGACTGGATTCATAACAAAATAATAAGAATGACTTGAATAAACAAATGTTTGCATAGCTTGGTGAAACGTCTCGTTGTCATGCTAAAAAGTGCTCCTCCAGACAAAGTTTGGTAAAATTCCATGTCGCTTTGTTGACCTTTTTTTTTTTTTTTCTTTTTTGGACTTTATATGCTACAGGCAACAAAGCCTTCATCAACTATTTTTTGATTGAGCTGTAAATAAGTTTTCAGTTTTATTGGAAGTGTTTACTGGAGCTAATCATCCAATAGCGCAGCGCACTGAGTCTAAAAATAGCTCAAAGATTTGGACAAACATTGCATTCTGTTTAACCGCTACGAGGATTATACGAATCGATTTTATTATTTTTACTTAAAGTTACAATAATAACCCATGTAAACTAAGATCAACTGCGATCGGCTGTAAAAATTATCTGCTGAAAGTAAACTTGTAAGTTAGTTTGTCCGAATTTCGCCTTTGTCTTCGTTTTTATGACGTCACGGCTGCGCTGCGCTATTCCCTGCATAGGCAAGCAGCGGTACTTCATGCCGTAAACTAATATTGTCGTATTTTTTCTTTTTAATTAAACAACAACAACAACGACAAAAACAGAACTGGTAAAGAACATGAATAAGAGCGTTGATCCTTGCGAAGACTTCCACGCCTATGCATGCGGTGGATGGGAAAGCAGACATCCCTTGGAGGACAACGCAACATTGGCAATAACTTCACCATCTATTGTGTCTAACGAAAACAGCAACGTTCTTAAAAAGGCTTTGGAATATGCTCATCTGAATTATTCAAAGGTAGAATGCAAAGCAGCTTTAGAACGTACTTGTAATATAAAAAAAGGGAACTAAAATTTGTGATAACATATACAGATGGTTGGACTTTCAAGTAGCTCGGATGACCACTTTAAATAGCGGTCCCGTCTCCCCACACTCATCATTACTGACCAACATTGGAGGGACGTAAAAGAACCACTGAGGACGTAAAGAAATCCTGGCAGTGACCACCCTCAGTGCATACACCTCATACTAACCATCTCATGTTTGTAAATTGTATACTGAAAATCAATCTAAACTTCACGACTCAATGTAAAGCGATTAAAGATTATTAAAGATTTAGAAAAGGCGCGCGCGTGCTGTGTGTAGTTACTGCTGTATGCTGCGAGGGAAGTGTGAATTCTCGAGTGTTCTGCCAATCCCGAAATGCTTTATAACTGCACACAGTATGCATATCAAGCAAGTTTGTTTATTTGTTACATAAAATACGAATTACAATAACTATTATTTTGGATAGCAATGACGCAAACTGAAAGTGCGCTTGTGTGCTGTGTGCTCTCATTAAGCACACGCTCTAAACCAATCAGAACGCGAGATTTATGACAGTTAATTTATAAATCCATATAGAAAGGACACTATATAAATTATAAATCATCATCAACGTTATTTAATTCCCGTGCCTATCGTAGGCAAAGCTAAATAATTATAAAATAAAATAAAACAAAATAATATCATAATAGCAACATGTTTAGACGGCACACTGTTAAATCATAGTTATGGTTAAATCTTAGATAACTTACGATACGTTACTAATAGGATTTGTTTATTCCTTTCCGCTAGAACGACGCTGTGATGAAAATGGTACGTGTGTACGACTCTTGTATGAACACCACCGCGGTAGATGCCCTAGGATTACAGCCCCTCAAAGATTTGATCGAAGAATATGGCGGATGGAGCATTTCACAGAACTACAACCCAAATGTTACCGTAGCGCAACGAATTGGCAGAGCTGCACGTGAACTGAATATCGACTCTTTGTTTGGCATGGATGTGCGACCCTTTTTCTTAAACTCTGATGTGAATGTGCTAATGGTTTGTATTATATTCGTTCATTTTGCCTTCCTTATTCTCTCCTTCTTTTCTCAATGTCATTCTACCTTTCTCCCTCATTTCCTTCCTTCCTTCCTTCCTTTTCCAGACCTTCAACTTTTCCTCCTTCCTTCTTTTCAACCTTTTACAACGACAATAATAAATAAAAGATTTTTTAATCGATAAGTTTTTAAGATTTGATGCTGATTTTTCGTAAGGCTCATCCGCAATACTGGAAAACTATAGATATGTCAGTGAAAATTTCAAATCAATCCATTCAATAGTAATGTTTCTACAGCGCGAATTTTCAAGCAGCGTCATTACTTTTTTTCTGCTCTAGACTTTCCATCCAAATTAAACATAGACTGCATTAGTACTAGATGGTACAATTCTGAAAATTTTAGAAAATTGTACCTGAGGATGAAGAGAAAAAGCCAAAAACTAAAAATAGCACTGTTTGATTTTCGGCCGTAATAAGCTAATCACTTTTAAAAAAACTCTTACAATAAAACATACTGTTAGAATCCAGGATATAATCAAAGCACATCATATCAAAAATCCAGTTAAATTGACGCACTAGTTTTGGGAAGCGAGCGAGAATAAAACTGTCCAAAAAAGGCTATGAATTAGTTTGGATCCACCTTAACGGCATTGGTAAAGAAAAAAAGTTGGATGGCCAAGGTTAGGCGCGTCGCACTGTTACTTTATGTACTCAATAACTTTAAATTCATCAGTTTGGAAATCTTCATCCTGCATTTCCACGTGCTCCATTAACCAATTAACTCCATTCTTCGTCATTTACTTAAATTTCCTATTTTTTCTCAGTTAAAAGGGCTGGCAACAGGACTTAACAAAAGGGACTATTTGGATCAAGACGAAGACAGTGAAAAGGTAAAACATGTCCCTATTAGTTAATTTTTTTGCATGACAGAGAATATACAGTTATATATTTTATATTTATCTATCTGTCTAGAATAAAATTTTAAAAGCTGTTAACGTTTATATGATTTCATTGGGGGGAGAGCTTGGGGATACACAGTTTAAAATTGGTTGTGGTCCTCCTACCTTCGCTACATAAGAGACCTGCCATTATTTACAGAGGGGGTGCACAAATATTTTTGTGCACCAAAAAGGGCGGACCAAAAACAATTGTGTAATAAATACTCGTAACTTAATTGTTAGACACTTGTCAACTATTTTTTTTTATTGGGACGGGAGAGGGGAACACTAAAATTTGAGTTTTCCATGAAGGGGGGATAAAAAAATAAAAAAATAAAAAATTGAGCATCACATTTCGCATTTCCACAAGCCCCCCTCCTCCCTGTAAATAATGACCTGTCCCTAAGAAATTCAGAATTAAGGTTTGCAATGAAGTAAGTATGAAGTATGAACCTGGTTACTTGGCGTTACAACGGTCATAGATCAACGAATGTGTACTCGGTTTTCCTAGTATCTTTTAACTTAACACCCTTGATTCTATCAATATGAAATCCTCCTCCTCCTAAGCCTGTACACCCCTCTTGGGGTATAGGCCATCAACAACATCTGAACGCCACAGAGCCCTGTCCTTCGTCTTTTCCTCTATGTGGCTTCCATAGGAAGTCCCTCCTTCATCCGGGACTAGATTCTAGTTTCTCTGTTGGTGAAGTTTCTGTAGAAATAATGACGTAAAAATCACGTCACTGCAAAACTGAGATGTCATGAAGACTGTGAACATTGACCAGAGAAACATAAAAATATACCCGTCATTTCAATAAAGCCGGAGAACCCGGAAAACCCTCGAAGCACAGGAGAGAACCAACAAACAACTCAACTCACATACAAAACCGAGCTCGTCGGGACTCGAACCCGGGTCGCATCGGTGAGAGGCAAGCGCTATGCTATGCTATGCTATGCAAACGCCATGCTATATAAAACTTATTAGTTGTTGTGTTACTGTTATCAACCTCTTATTACCAACGTTTCTTTCTTTTTTCTTTTTTCTTTTCTCATTTGGTGGCTTGTAAATCATTGATTTGAAGATGAAAAGCGACACCTCAGTTTTGCAGATTCTCTCAATTGTGATTGGCTAGTGATTTTGCTGGAAGTTTACTCGAGTGCCATGCATATCACCCTTAGAAATGATTCAAATTTGCAATCAGATTTCCCTCCTTTGATAAGCGTTTAAATATATCTTTATGTTAATTATTCCATTTTTAGTTTTCTTTCTATTCTATCTTATCTATTAATTTTTATCTTTTATCTTAGAAACGTAAAGAATACAAAAACTACATGAAAGCTGTGAGTCAAATCTTTAATGTCTCGTACACCAAAATGAAGGCAATCTATGATTTTGAAGTAAAACTGGCTAAGGTAGGTATTTAACTACCATCTTTATCTCCATCTTTATCATTCGTCAACAATCTCTATTATACTCTTATTATTGTCATAATTTTCTACCATTACTATTTTTCGTTAACACTGTTATCTTTTATATTATCATCAATGTTCATTCATTCGTATTCATTATTCTTCATCCACGTCTGCAACAACATCATTATCAGAATGAACATCATTCTTATCCTCATCATTCGTCTCATTATTCGTCTTTCTTCGTCATGTTCATCAACACACCTACAGGGGCGTCGGAAGCTGAAAATCTTTTTTGGAGTCTACCTAGGAGAGTGTCGCGCTGCWGCTTTGATGCCGACAAAAAGCTTAGAATGAATATAACGGAGTCTAACGGCTAAAAAACCACCATTTTTTGCCCTAGCGCCCTTGGTTTTTATTATTATGCTAATATGATCATTTTCTTTTTTGAAATAGATTTCAAGTGGAAAAGACCCTGATGCAGAGTTGATGGAATATATTAAGTCCATTGCCATATCCGCTAGAATCAGAAGAAGTACAGAAGATTGGACAATAACGCTTTCTAGGCTTAGCAGAGTGACTGGGTTTCCGGTACAGTACCATTAGATAAATGCATTTTGCGAAAAGTCAAAAAAGGTCGTTCAAGTGTGACATGTATTACACATATATTACGGCACGGCACGGCACGGCACGGCACACAGAACCGTTGCTAATTCCGTATGCAAAGAACAGTGCCATTAATCCAATTGTGTTTTTGTTTTAGTGGCCCGTGCTGATTGAAGTTTTGGATATTCTGTTTGACAGACGGTTAACTGGAAATGAAAAAGTACTTTCTTTGCCTGCCCATATAGTCTTATTTAAAGCGATTGGTCTTTTGTATAGGAAAACGTGAGTTATTTTGTTTTGTAATCTGACACCCATCTATCCATCCATGGTTGATCCATCCACTCATGTTCTCCTTACATGACCTCCATCTATCCATCTATCCTTTCATCCTATGACATATAAACCATACCCTATTGTATTCTATTTATTTTTTGTTCTTCAATTAAATAAATAAAATAAATAAAATAATAGTCGTTATTACAACACTTTACAAACGTTAGAGTTTACGATATAATAATAAGTATATGTAATAGGACTCCATGCTGTCCAATTAAGAAATAATTGGACGATGAAAATGAGGCCGTAGGCCGAGTCCAATTTGGCAGTCAGAGGAAGTTTTGGAGTCTAATTATTTCTTGATTGGGGAGCATGAAATCCCATTGCCTATTAATTATATAGCTGCCTAATTAATCCCATATCAACAAGACCTGTCCAATTAAGAAAATAATTGGACAGTTACCTATATGAGATTAATGAGAAGCTGTACAATTATATCAAAAATACACAGGTGATTATTGAAAATCTCGCGCGCTGATGTATATAAATTAGATACTTTAATCTCTATATAAAATCATATTAGCAAAGAGGCACCTATTTATAAAACACCTTTAATTAAATGTCTTTGTGCGACATGAGTCTATTCCTAGTATTACGTACTCTTCTAGGTGGCAAAAAACTATAAAGGGGGTGTGCAGGATTACTTAGTATCTTATTCCATAAGTGATTATCCTTATGTCTTACTAATTCTTCTACTGGTGTATACTGTCATAGAAATCATGCACTTTTAGCTGACTACATTATGTGGCAAGTCGTACGTCATTACGTTGGTGGTCTTCCTAATCAATATCGACCACCAAAAGGAGATTTTTTAATAAGCACCAACATACCACGATGGAAGCAGTGCATCTATGCCATGTTGATCCCCTTTGACATGCCACTCGGCCTACTGTTTGTGGATGTTCATTTTAATGATGACGCTAAAGTTAAGGTACTTTTGCTTTGTTTGGGCTTTCCTAATTTTGATGTCTACTACCATATTACCATAATAACAATAATAATAATAAGTATATGTAATAGGACTCCATGCTGTCCAATTAAGAAATAATTGGACGAGGAAAATTCCGAGGACTTCCAAAATTGGCAGTCAGAGGAATTTTTCGAGTCTAATTATTTCTTGATTGGTGAGCATAAAATCGCATTACCTATTAATTATATAACTGCCTAATTAATCCCATGTCAACAAGACCTGTCCAATTAAGAAAATAATTGGACAGTTACCTATATGGGATTAATGAGAAGCTGTATAATAATAATAATAATGATGATGATGATAATGATGATAACAATAATGATGATGATCTTTAATTTTACAATTATTTTATAACTCTTTTATTGAAGATCAGAGAAATGATCGAAAACACTAGAACTTCATTTATCCGCAAACTACCAACTCAAACTTGGATGGACAAAATAACTCAGGAGAAAGCAAAGGAAAAGGTACCAAAGAATTGAATAAAAGGAACGTCATTGATATATGGGTCTTGGTAGCGCTCATTAGGCACCATGAGACCTTTTAAGTAAAAGATTTGCAAAATCCTCGACAGCGACATCAGCTGGAAGCCTGTGAATTTTTTTTCTTTTTGGGGTACTGTGCGTTGAAACTTTCATTTTAAATATTGCCATTAAAGTCAAATCATCTACAGGGAAGGCAGACTTTGAAAGGGCGCGCGTCATTCAAAGTAAAGTTATTAGTACACTTAAAGAAACATAAAGTGGTTTAATAATGCCAACTGGCAAGGAGGCAAAACAGTTGGCTATTTACAAGCATGGTAGAGAAACTGAATTTGAACTAATCAGAGATCAGGACAAMTACATTCTCAGCTAGTGGCCTCAGCGGGACTCGAAGCCAGCACTACCGGATTGCAAGACCGACGCTATGACCACTCGACCATGCTGCCTCCCAATAATGCAATGGGTATGCTGCGGTTTAATTTTTACCGAAAGTTTACCCATCCTAAAGCTTTTTTGCTTTTTTAAGAAATACTATATAGAGAGTACATTTATTCATAATGAAGAAATAGAAAACGCGCGCTCGTGCAATGTGTGCAGTTATAAAGCACGCAGGGGTTAGCAGGAGCACGAGACAAGTGTTAGGAGAAGCACGACGCGTAGCGTAGTGCTTCTTGACACTTCTTGAGTGTTTTGCCAATCCCCAAGTGCTTTATAAATGCACACAGCACGCGCGCGCGTTTTCTATTTATATTTCTTCTCCTAAGCAACTCCAGCTTTTCCCTCTTTGCTTACTTAAAACTGTCATTATTTGACAGGCGCTGGCAATCGCCATTGAGGAAATTGGATATCCAGCGTACATCAAGGATCCTGTAAAACTCAAGGCACAGTATGATTCGGTAATTAACACTGAACAAAATGATGATTCAATGATGGTTTTATGAAGTTAATAATAGCTGATCTGGGTTAGGGGACTTCTAACCCGCAAATGGAACCCTTAGACAACCTCTGGGCTGATCAAAGTCAGGGCACGCCTAACTCACAGAATGAAACCTGAAACAACCTCTGGGCTGATCTAAGTCAGGGTATGGCTAACTCACAGAATGAAACCTGAAACAACCTCTGGGCTGATCTAAGTCAGGACATGGCTAACTCACAGAATGAAACCTGAAACAACCTCCGGGCTGATCTAAGTCAGGGCATGGCTAACTCACAGATCAAACCCTGAAACAACCTCTGGGCTGATCCAAGTCAGGGCATGGCTAACTCACAGATCAAAYCCTGAAACAACCTTTTGGGCTGATCTAAGTCAGGGCATGGCTAACTCACAGAATGAAACCTGAAACAATCTCTGGGCTGATCTAAGTCAGGGCATGGCTAACTCACAGATCAAACCCTGAAACAACCTCTAGGCTGATCCAAGTCAGGGCATGGCTAACTCACAGATCAAACCCTGAAACAACCTCTGGGCTCATCCAAGTCAGGGCATGGCTAACTCACAGATCAAATCCTGAAACAACCTCTTGGGCTGATCTAAGTCAGGGCATGGCTAACTCACAGAATGAAACCTGAAACAACCTCTGGGCTGATCTAAGTCAGGGCATGGCTAACTCACAGATCAAACCCTGAAACAACCTCTAGGCTGATCCAAGTCAGGGCATGGCTAACTCAAAGATCAAACCCTGAAACAACCTTTTGGGCTGATCTAAGTCAGGGCATTGCTAACTCACAGATTGAACCCTAAAACAACCTCTAGGCTAATCTAAGTCAGGGCATGGCTAACTCACAGATCTGAAACCCTGAAACAACCTCTGGGCTGATCTAAGTCAGGGCATGGCTAACTCACAGATTGAACCCTGAAACATTTTCTTGGCTGATCTAAGTCAGGGCACGGCTGTTTCACAGATTAAACCCTGAAACAACATCTGACCTGATCTTACTCAGGACACGGCTAACTCACAGATCGATTTTGCGGAGGCGGAAGAAAACCAAAGAAGCCCCGAGAAAAGCCCTCGAGTCTCACAAAATCACATGTGATGCCAATGCATTTCCAGGAATAGAATTTGAGACGCCAGAGGTGAAAAGCGAGTTTACTTCCGCTAACCCATCCTTCCCTCTGGAACTGACATTCCAAGTTCTGATGCATACTTTGATCGTTATGAGCAACAGTACCGTGGATGATAGTTAGATTGTTTATGATTTATTTATTGGTTATTATCTTTGCTACTCTTCAGCTCAAAGTAACAGACAGCCTGATGGACAACATGAAAGCCGCCAATCATTTACTTAGAATGAGAACTTTAAAAAACTTTGAGCGCCCAGTGGACAAAAAAGAGTAAGAACAGCCTTGTGCGTGTGGGTGTGGGTCTGGGTCTGGGTCTGGGATTTGGCTTTGGCATCGTCTTTATCTATTCTAATGTTTTTCTGTCATTTCTATTTTCAAGATGGACATTTGCAAGTCCGGCCAAATACAATGCTTTCTATGCTCCTTTCTTGAACCGAATAAGTAAGTCAAAGCGACTACTTGAACAGCACTTTTACAAACAATATCAATGTTTTCTATTAATTTTACCTTGTTTTTTATGTATTGATTCGGGTGATACAAGGTTGAACAAGGGATTGCATGTATGTAATACTAACATAACGAACATGATATGCTGAATTCTAAGTCTATTTTTTAGTATTCCTTGCTGGAATTCTTCAAAAACCGATGTACAGCCCAGGATATCCGAGGTAATCTCTAAATGTTAAAGAAATAGAAAACGCACGTGTGCTGTGTGCTGGTATAACGCACGCGGGGACAGGTAGAACAGAGAAGTGTTTCAAGAAGCACGACGCGTAGCGTAGTGCTTCTCGACACTTAACGAGCGTTCTGCCAATTCCCAAGTGCTTTATAACTCCACAAAGCACAGTGAGCACGTTTTTTTATTTATTTTATAAAATATAAGGGTAAGTGTGTGCTGTGTGCTCCATTAAAGCACGCGCTACCAACCAATAAGAATGCGAGATTTGTAACAGTTATTTTATGATTACTTTTAATGACTTAAAGGAACGAATTCCCTAGCTTATTTCTGCTCTTCTTCTTTACCGCCTCGTTACATTTATACTACTTCTTCTGCTTTATCATGCAGCAGGAATGGAACTTCCCTTAAAGCGACGCTCTAACTAATGTGTTTTTACTGTTACTTTAATAATAATAATAATAATAATAATAATAATAATAATAATAATAATAAATATTTATTTAGGAATGCCTAAGTCACAAGCGTGTTTCACATTAGGGTCTTGTAAAAATCTCTTTGAAGTGGCATCTAGGATTGTCCATGCAGGGTAGAACAGAAACAAAAATGGTCCTAATGTTGTTCTCTGAGGGAAGCCAGCACTGATTGGAATCCAATCTGAAACTAAATTACCTATCTCAAGACCTCTCAACGTTCTCGTCTATCTGAGAGAAAGCTTATGCTCCAAGAAATCAAAGAACGCCTGATACCAAGGTCTATTTGTTTTTGAGGGCAAGCACATTATGAACAATCCGATCAAAAGCTTTGGAAAACGTTCACCATGGCAGGATTTTCTATATACGAACGCCAGCTAGGCGTGGACCATATGCAAACAAAACAAGGTACTTGATATCACGCATGACATCACCGGCAAAAGAGAGTATCTGGAAAGGATACCAGAGGTTCAAACTTTTCATTTTACGATCGTAGCTAATGTACAGCGAGAGAAATTCGAGATTTCGTTCAGGGGGTCCTTCTCATTCCTTTGAAGGAGATTTATAGGAGAATGGATGGCAGCGGAACAGTATTTTTGACCTTTTTGGGCCCAAAAACTAGATTTTTGTGACCGTTTTCAAGAGCGATTGCTTTTCAAACAAATATTGAGATGCAAATCAGGGGACTTGGATTTTCACATTTGATTAACAACATTCAATGGTTTCTCTTTTTTAAATTCACGATATTATTTACAATGCACGCTTTTGATTCTTTCAATCCTCTTGGGGATATTCATTCGCATTTTTAAAACACTCCGAGTTGGCAGCCCTTACCGCCTTGATTTATAGTATCAGCTCTACGACCCTGTTTCTTGGACGCCATAAAACGTAAGCAGAGTCATAATTTTCAGTGTTTGATATAAAAGTTTATGTTTTGGATATGCATATGTAATGGGGCTTCATGCTGTCCAATTAAGAAATAATTGGACGAGGAAAATTCCGAGGACTGACAAAATTGGATGAGGCCGTAGGCTGAGTCCAATTTGGCAGTCAGAGGAATTATTTCTTGATTGGGGAGCATGAAGTCCCATTACCTATTAATTATATAGCTGCCTAATTAATCCCATATCAACAGGACCTGTCCAATTAAGAAAATAATTGGACAGTTACCTATATGGGATTAATTAAAAGCTGTATAATTTTAACTAATACAGTAGTATAGGGGATGGGGGTTCCAGCGCAACGACCACCGGAGGATTACCCGTCTAAAGTACCCCCCTCGATTCGTACCGCGATTACCCGCATCCCGTGTTTATGTAAAATATGTTAGTCTATATATGGAGTGCGAAGATTGTAAGAGAATTTTTAAGAAAGAANTTAATAATAATAATAATAATAATAATAATAATAATGATAATAATAATAATAATAATAATAACAATAATAATAATACGCACTTGATGAGGGCATTAAAAAATCTCATTGCGCTTATAAAATCTAAAAAAAATGTCATTCGTTATAGCTACCTGAATCATGGTGGTATAGGAATGGTTATAGGCCATGAAATCACGCATGGTTTTGATGGAACAGGTAAGATCAGGAATGTAAGGTAATAGAGCGGTTTTCGTTCGTATTAATGAGAAATTATGCGTCGAATCCGTAGCCTTACTGGTGCCTCGCCTCATCTTACCGTAACCGAAACTACTCGTTGTGGTTTGGATAAATTACTGGGCAACAACGATGTGAAGGCATTTCAATATTACCTACCGAGTATGTGCTGTAAGTCATTACCGTACGTTTCCTACTCATACGATAACCATTCTTATGGAAAGCCATTTCAATGTTACGGCGGCATGTCGTACGGTGTACGTGCTGTAAGGAGTTAGTACCATACAAAAACCGATCTAATATCGATTCTTCTTCCAATTATTCATTTACGTTCTATAACATAATTATGGCATGTTTTCTAGGTCGTTTGTTCGACAAGAAGGGCAATTATAATAATTGGTGGTCAGCTTCATCTGCAGCAGCCTTTGTTTCCAAAGCAAAGTGTTTCGTCAAACAGTACAACAAGTATAGAATATTTGATAAATATGTAAGTTTTCACGTTTTTTAGCTTAAAAAATCAAAGAAAATGCGTATATACAGATGCAAAGTAAAGCGACAAAAAATTTAAATTTTGCCTAAAAATGCGTAAGCATGACATCATCGTGGCATGGGCGGCATTTGTGGCGTACGCTGCTAATGCGTAGTCTTTCACCGCTGAGAGTCCGACGAGTCCCTGCGGTCTTCACATGTGAATTGAGTTTATTTGATGTGTTGTTTTATCCTCTGTTTTATCAATCAGCACAATATTTCTTAGTTTTTCTATTTGTATGTCTGTTTGTACGTCTTTCTATCTATCAGCATGTCTCACTCACTATATTCGATCCTGTGTTTATAGGCAAATGGAACTATGACGCTGAACGAAAATATCGCAGACAACGGTGGCATTAAACTGGCATATGATGTAAGTAGAAAAATGTACTGGAATTACTTTATCCATCCATCCATCCATCCATCCATCCATCCATCCATCCATCCATCCATCCATTTCTATCATCGTTTTTCTATTCTTCCATAGGCTTATCAGCGATGGGCAAAGGAAAATGGGGTAGAGAGAATCCTGCCTGGTCTTGATCTCAACCCTAACCAACTCTTTTTCTTGGGTTTTGCTCAGGTAAAACACTGCAGCGCGCAACAGTCTATCAGCAATGACGAAATAATTCCATTTCATTTTCTAAATTTCCAACTATAAATGACTTAATAAAATGGAAAAGATTATCCATCGTTAAAATAATCCAAAGATGATACTTATTCATTTGTCTCACGATTGTGGTAGTTTGGAGGACCCTGGCGTTTACACTGCTACTGCTAGGGGTGATAGTGTATACTGACAAGGCAGGATCCAGCCAAAATTTTAGGGGGGGGTCTAATTGAGTTTAGGGAGGGGGGGGGTGCGTAGTAATTGAGTTTCTTCCGTCAACACCACGGAAAACAATAAAAACAGCATCTAATTCTTCAGTTTTGTTTTCTGCTGAAGAGGATCTTCAGCCACCCTTCCCCTCCCCCCCCCCCCCCCCCCCCCCCCCCCCCCCCCCCCTTGATCCGCCCTCGACTGAAAGGTGGTCTTACTATATATCATTCAAAAACAAAAACCTTAATAAATAAATGCCTTCGTCTTCTTGATATCTATTCTTTCCTCTTTTCTTTCCACTTTAGTCTTGGTGTAGTGTGTATAGCAAGGAAGGTGCTTACACTCAGTTGGACACTGACGTCCATTCCACGGGAAAATACAGGTTCGTTTATTGAATAAGAAATAATGAGGTGGCCAAGTTTGTCATTTCATTTGTTCATTTGTCAGGCAAGTTTCAAAGTCAAATTTGCTTTTTTCAATAATAGAGATTTTACCCCATCACGTGATGGCAGCCATGACAGGAGGTACAACAATAGAGGCGTTCTCCCCATGAAAATGAAACATTTCTTATATAAATAACACTAGATCAGATTTAAAAAAATAATAATAATAGCAATTTAAAGATTATTCCTTCCTGCTGTTATGTCTGCATTAATGTGATGGTGCAAAGCCACTACAGCACGAAAACGTTTTTTACCACTTTGAATACGAACTTAGAGCATGCGAAAACATGTTTCACTCGTGTTGTTTGCGCATGATGACAGATCCTCGGATCAAACCCAGACTACAGTGGCGAGTGACGGTGCATTCGCACCGAACACTGCAAAACAATTATTCCATTAGTCTCCTCGCACCAATGTCCTCATCAAGTCTCCAATCCAGTATCAGTTTGGCATTCACACAGCAGCCATGTTTATTCTCAAGAGAATGCAAACCTTTGTTTAAATTTATTCTCAAGCATTTGAATAAGAGGCTACGCGTGGTGGAATCTATGGTTCAAACCAAAATGGCTGCCGAGTGAAATAAGCCCATTATTGCTTATTTAACTTTATTTAATTATATATTTATTTTATTTTTTTATTTTTTCATTATTTTGTTGTTAGAATTATTGGTTCTCTTTCCAACTTCAAGAAGTTTTCTGAAGTTTTTAAGTGTAAACCAAACAGTGGCATGAATCCTGTGGACAAGTGTGCAATCTGGTAAATCTGGACAAACGAGTTCCTGGTTTGGTTGTTAAGCTTGTTGACAGCGATCATTTAGTCGTTATTATAAAATAACTGTTATGAATGTCGCGTTCTGATTGGTTTTGAGCGCGTGCTTTATGAGAGCACATTGCACGCGCGCGCACTTTCCATTGCGTCATTCCTATCTATTACAGTAATTTGCATTTTTTTAAAGAAATAAAAATTTTGCTTGTTGTGCTGTGTGCAGTCATAAAGCACTTGGGCATTGGCAGAACACTCCAGAAGTGTCCAGAAGCACTCCGCTACGCGTCGTGCTTCTCCTAACGCTTCTCTCGTGTTCTGCCAACCCCCGCGTGCTTTATGACAGCACACAGCACGCGCGCGCGTTTTCTATTTCTTCAACACTGCACGCATGCGCAATACTAACCATTCTAACATTTTATATTCCAATCTCGTACCCAGAGCCCTTATTTCTTACTGCGCATGCTCGACGAAATAATTGGGCTCTGGAAAACTCCAAACCGGAAGACCCAGATTCTGGGTTTCTTGCACATGCGCATTATGACAGACTAGGTAAATTGAAAATGGCGGACGATGTTCAACGAGCATGTGAATTTGCGCTAGCAAAATTAGATTTCGAAGATGGTTTTCAGTTAAATTAACTCCGAAAATATCTATTGGAGGGACATCAATATAATTTCCATTACAAAACCAGCACAACTTTTAAAAATCCGGCCCTACAGGCTTTTTTGGTGTACTTAATTCGAGACGCCATCTTGTTTACTTTCCCTAGTACTGTAATTTTTACTTCCGGTATCTTCCTTTGTTCTCGAAAACCAATCACAGCACAGGAAATATTGGAGTTTTCCAGAGCCCAATTATCTCGTCGAGCATGCGCAGTAAGAAATAAGGGCTCTGGGTACGAGATTGTTTATATTCGTAAGGTGAACTGTTGATTTTTGATTGTTTGTGATTATTATTCAACTTATCAATAAAAAAAAATTAAATTAAAATCTTTTTTATAAATGTTCTACAAAATGTACGTATAATTAATCTACACCCAGCTAGGCGGTCTCATCATTTCCTGTGTTAGCTCGTCAATCAAACTTTTTCGGCGGTATTTCCAGCTCCTCTTTAAGATAATTTGGTTCTTTGGCATAAAAAAGCCCTGTTTTGTTCGGATAGCTCAGTCCCGTGTGAACAATGAAAGGACTTACGGCCGAAATTAAAATAATTAAGAATCCCGGCGAGTTGACGTATTTTCAATTAACATAAAGTGAGAGCTGATTGGCTCCCGCTATTGTTTTGCGCTTACCTTAAAAACATTAAGGCTCAGGTCAAACGTCGAACTTTACATGAGCCGAACCTAATTGAAACAACAGATAACAAGACGGTCTTCTTTGATGTGATTAGGTTCGGCTCATGTGAAGTCCGACGTTTGACCTAGGCCTAACTCTACCATACGATTCATTAGTCTGTCAAGCTCGTACAACCGTTAGAACTCCCAAACAACTTTTTAAAAGTTTTTTTTTTCCTTGGAGACCGTTCATCTTAAACGAAAAAAATCCAGTTTCCATCTCGGTCTGCGCCCTGGTATTTTGTTTTCTGCTGATAGAAGGTAAATAGGTAAGATTTGTCTCAAAGTTACAACAACATTTATTAATACTTTTGCTGCGTCGGATACTTCTGGATACTTCTGCACCAGATTTTTTGACATTTTTCTGTATTTCTATAATTTTTTATCATATTTTTCTTGTTCGAAAAATTACTTAAAAAAGCTACTAAATGAAGACCTTTTCTTAAGTTGTATCAGAAAAGATTCCGAACAAGCCATACATTTCATGAATAATTAATGACTTCAAAGCTTCATCAAACTCTCTCTCCTGCAGCTAGGGTAAAAATTAAAGACGAAAAAAATCAAAAGTTTAGGATTCTCAAAAAGCTAAGTATATAAGTAAAAATGTGCTTCATGTTAAACACGGAATGAGAATCTGAGCTGATACACCGGATTCGACCTCCTTGAAAACTGACTTGACAACCAGACTCAGAGGATAAGCGGTAATGAAAATTACAAATATCGATACTTCCGAAAATGTTGAATATATTATTTTGAAAACCTATAAATATTCATGTAAATCGTAAAGTCGGACATCTCACGAGTGTCGAGTACATAGAGCAGAGTCCGGCAATGTCAAGTGTCGTCGACAGGACCCCGCTTTCCCGTATAAAAAAGTAAGAAGTTGACAAGCAAATTTTTATTTGTTCGTGAATTTAACAATTGCGAGGACATTGAAGGCAAGAGAAAGGAAACGTACCTCAAATTGGTTTGTGAAAATTATAAGTGGATTACGTTTATAAACAACTATAAACCGGCGTTATTTCATTTATTTTTAACCAATTTCAGTACAGACTATTTATTCAAGAATTTCAGAAGCATATGTGAATATACATTATGAACGTAGCACTGATTTTTAATTCCCTTGATATAAAATGGTCGCTACAGACTCGCGTTTATTTTCTATTTACTTTATTCTCTAAACATCGCTCACGAGAGTCTTCTCCGTGTGTGACGTAACTACGTTCCCCGCCGGTTTCTATACAAATCTCGCCATTTTGACTCTATTTTCCGCTTGAACTGAAGGTAAGCAGTAAAGACTTTATTTGTCTCTATTTGATCGTTTCAAACACCTGTAAATCGCATGAGAATTGACGATCGGTGGAAGTTATTAAAACGCTTTAGACTCTGTATTTTTCATTACCTCTGGTCCTCTGAGTTCGGTTGTCAAGGTGATTGTCAAGGAGGGTGAACCCTGTCTATAAAAACAAACCTAAATTATAATAACTTAACAGGACACTGTGGCGAATTTTGCAGGCTAAAATAAAAAAAAGCAGCGGCGGGCTAAAAATTATTATAACCTGCTGGCATCAGCCAATCAGAAACCAGAACATGATCTATCCAGCCAATGAGATGAGGGAAACTACACAAGTGCTAGTTAGCTTGGCGATGTTTTTCGCTAGCCATCTGGCGTCTTTGAATCTCAAGCGCTGCACAAAATCACTGAAGCAAACCTGACAAAAAAATCAATAGAAGAGCGTCTAGAAAAGCAAAGCTTGCCAGTCCTAAGAGCTAGAGGAAGAAAATCTAAAGAAACTCAACTGAAGAGGAAAGAGTTTCAAATAATACTAAGAGTCAAATATTATGGGAAGTTAAAAAGTTCAATGAATGGTGTCCCCAAAAATGGCGCCGAAGTAAGTGTTAGTCCGTCAAATGAAACAAGTTCACTTCAAGCTTTTTATGTCCAATTGCCAGTTTAATGAATGCACTGTTTACATTAACTTTTCCGAATGACTATTCTAAGTTTGCTTTTTATTATTTCACCTTCTGAGTACAGCTTTATTTAGAGAGAACATTATTATTTTTGTTTTCATTCTATGACAATTTTGGCATTTTATTAAGAGTATTAAATATGTACCCTTAAATGGGTTCCCTCACAGTTTCCTGCGCCATCTTGAAAGGTACCC